>CAUYLG010045716.1:0-60616 GCA_963573385.1 Cacajao melanocephalus | reverse complement strand
ACAGGGAAAATGTGGCATATGTACACCATGGAATACTATGCAGCCATAAAAAACGATGAGCTCGTGTCCTTTGTAGGGACATGGATGAACCTGGAAACCATCATTCTCAGCAAACTGACAGAAGAACAGAAAATCAAACACCGCATGTTCTCATAGGTGGGTGTTGAACAATGAGAACACATGGACACGGGGAGGGGAGCATCACACACTGGGGTCTGTTAGGGGGACTAGGGGAGGGACAGCAGGGGGTAGGGAGTTGGGGAGGGATAACATGGGGAGAAATACCAGATATAGGTGATGGGGATGGAGGCAGCAAACCACATTGCCATGTATGTACCTATGCAACAATCCTGCATGTTCTTCACATGTACCCCAAAACCTAAAGTGCAATAAAATATATTTTTAAAAAATTTCTAATGATGTATCTGAGGGTGGCAACAGTTTGTCTCCACAATACCCAAAATAATGTTTCAGCTTTTCCCACTTTTCAAGCCCATCTTATTTCCTCTGTGCCTTTAATTTGGTATCATTAGGTAAGTTTAATAATAATGTAGAAAACCATTAAATACCGAGGTAGAACATTTACTGGTTTCTCTTATTTGTGAATAGGATTTTAGGCGTCAGAGCAGTCCTGTCTCAAAGATGTTTAGTATCCAATCTTTCGTTAATGATCCTATTGCTTGACTGTTTTGGGTTACTTTCGAATTACACATTTGGAGTTGAACAGCTTTGTGGATTTAGGGCATGTGTTCCATTTTCCTGTCAGCTTGTGTTCACTGTACTATATACACTGCTGCTTCTGAAGGCAAAGTACAGGTGCAGTTTCCACAACCACATATGACTAACAGATGGTGAACAAAGGGGGAAGGCTTCCACTTTTTTTTGCCCTAGTTTGGTATATAATAAAGTGATGTGTAAACACATTAGAATACGCAATTATACATACCTTCACATGGCAGTCCAACACGTAACTGTGACTCCATAGATTTGAAACGTAAGGCATTCCTTTTTTATTAGTTTGTACCTAGTTCTTTGTTTAAAGAAGAAAAGTCTTTATGCTGTTGTTAATCACTAATGTATTTAATGGCCAAATTTCCCTAGTTGGCATAAATTACTCTTAAAAGTTAACAAATTGAACACATCAAACTAGTTTATTTACCACACTTAAATTGTTCTGTGTATGGCCTATTTTTTGGGTACCCTGATTTGAAACGCAAAACCAGGTTCTTGATGACGATCCACAAACACTCAAAGTCCCCATGTTTAAATGAAATCTATGATTTTTTTTATTAGGGATTTGATAAGCTGACATAATGAAAACATGTAACTGAAAAACATTTACACTGACCGGTATGACTAGTGTGCTAAGCCATTACAATAGTTTACTGACAGTAACTGGCAAGATTAACTTGGAAAATAACTTAATCCAGCAGAACAAAAACATCCTCAGTAGTACTGAATATATCTCTCTCATATATATATCTATATATATATAGCTTTGCACAATTAGGGAGCAAGGCACATAATGAAATGAGCATACATTTATGCAGAAGAAAGTAATAGCAACAAAGCTGCAAGAAAAATTGTAACTTCATCTTCACTGAGCTGTGCATAATCCTCTGAATAATAATCTCCTCTACCTGGTACATTATAATGCAGTTCCTTGTCTTTTTCATGCTTTAAAAAAGTATATTTCTACATTGTATCTACTTAGGGCAAAGCTCCCACAGCCTTCAGGTTTGTGTGAGCCTTGACTCTGCTTTTTAAAGAAATGAGGGAAGAAGCAATCCCAGTTAAATATAATGTGCAATTCTCCTTTAAAACAGTAAACAATGTTTTTACAACACGTAGCACAAGCTAATTTTAAATGTACATCTCTGTAAGAGTTCACTAGTGGCCGATATTAAAATGAAGCAAAATCATTTGAAACATTCCAGTTAATGCTTATTTTCTAGGAGGGATTATTTACAAGTAGTGAAAAAAATGGAGGTGGGGAAGTATGAAAAATGGCAGTTTTTGGTATTAGGTTACAATAAATTTAACGAATGACAATTTGCAAAATATAAGGGTTTGCCCCCTTGAGTGCTGCAGACAAGTTTTACTTCCTAAGAGGTTGAGGCTTCAACTGTCATGAGCTTGGTATTAGTGGCCATCCATGATAAATATCACTTCTTAACTTAACCATCTATAAAATATGCAGTGTTTACCATCACCCTGACTCAATTCACTTTTCTAAATGTCTTTGGTAGAAAGCAGCCAGACCCCATGTGGGTAGTGATGTCTCTTGTGAGACATTTTCCATTTCTGCCAAAACTAGAAATACCACCTTCCTTTACTTTCATTAGCACCTCAAAGTTTGCTTGTTGGATTTCTTTTTTAAAAATATTCTGCCAAGAGTTCAAGGCACTGGGGGTTTACAGCAAGTATTTTCTCTTTCAAACGGTTTATTACTTCAAAGAGCAAACCAATTGGAGAGATTTTACAGCACTTCTCAAGTATGTTTTACCTTGTTTTTATCTAGCAAGTTTATTCTGCAGCTAAATTTCAGATTTCTTTTACATATAGACCTTCCAAGGGCACAGTAAGAACTGAACACTTGTTTTGTTTGAGGGATAAACTGATAAAGGTGTAGAAATGTTCTGTTTGAATTTTAAAAGTAAAGGCTGGGTACAGTGGCTCATACCTATAATCTCAGCACTTTGGAAGGAGGCTGAGGCAGGAAGATCACTTGTGGCCAGGAGATTGAGACCAGCCTGGGCAATATAGTGAGACAGACTCCTGTCTCTAAGAAAACAAAACGAGACTTAAAAGATAATAGGTATCTAATTCTTTTATACTTGCCTTTCTCTTTGGATCACATCTCAGCTTTGTGAGAGGTCATATATTCCTACAGGGTTAGGAGTACCCTGGATAACTTATATAAATGTAAAGTTTATATTTAAAAAAATCAAAGTGCCAAAAGGTACTTGCAATCTGAAGGGTTTTTTCCCCCAGAAACAGTCACCCCCTCATCAAGTGTATGACCCAATTAACTATTTTACTAAAAGCAAGTCATCACATCTATAACCATACAGGATCATGTGGGTGTAATTGGCCTAACCTTGAGTGGTATTAAATCAGTTATAATTAGCTCTGTAGGTATATGAAAAACTTTTGGTAATGTACAAAAATAGGAATGGGTTTACCTGTTTAAAATCGTTTTGCATTTATAACAAAATTACTTTTAACAGAGGAACAAAGGTGACAAAGAGTTATGTTGGTGGCTGATAGTCAAAACAGCCCAACCCACACCATTACCTCAAAGAGGTTTCAGGCTAATTTATAACTTTACAGATTTCCTTAAGTTTATTAGTAGTTGTATTCTCCCAGAATAGCAGCAAATGAAACTTGAATTGGATGTACAGCTCCTAATAAATAACCTTGGCCTGAGAGTTGTCACTTGGTTGGAATTATTATGATCCTCCAATTTAAATTTTCTTGATAAACTCAGCATTGTTTTCAGTGACATGAAAACATACATACATGGGAAGGGGACCCAAGACAGTTCACCATGACAGTTCACAGTCCTTTGCAGGATCTGCCCTTGGTGGGCGGGAGCACCTAGATTTTACAGGACTATAAAACACCATCATGTTTACTTCGTTTGAAACTTTCTGATGAAAACAGTCTTCTGTAACTTAAGATTCCACATTCTTTTTCATTTAAAAAGTCCCAGAAACTTAACTATCCAATTTACAGCTAAGGTGGGTATCTGTAAAAACATTAAGAATAGTAACTCTTCCCAAGAGAATTACAGCATCTAAGGAAAAAAAAAAGTATTTGAATAGTGAAAGTCAAGCTGGTAAAATCCAATACAAAATATCTAATATTTATTATTACCACCTATAAACCTGAAGTTATTTTACTGAGAATAGATTCTGCTGCCTTACAGCGTTGGTGCCAAAACTTTGAGCACAGAGTGATTCAATTTTGAAATTATCTCTAGTAGAAATTAAGAGTGTCACTAATTAAGCAAGTCACTGCCTCTAATAAGCACCTGTTTGCACTGCCCTCAGCAGCAGGACGAGTTAATCCATGCTGTTCAGTTTTCAGTATAGCCAAGTCAACTGCATAGACTTGAAGCAGCCAAGCTGGGTGAGGGCTGCAGAACAGAGGGCAGTGAAAGAAGGCACAGTACTAGTGTCATCCGGCAGTAGATGCTTTCCATGAATATACCAGAGAAAAAGAACTACAAAAATACAATCTAGGAAAAGCTACATCCCAACAAAAATCCAAATTAAAGAAAACCCACTAGGGAGTAAAACAAAAAGTATAATCTAAAGTATCACTTTAGTGGTTTTTAAAATTCAGTTCACACATGAGGTTAAAACATTTTTAATTAACAGCCATTTCTGTCTGTGGACGACTGTAAAGTGAAATGGCCTGTTGTCAGACCAGCCACTGGATTGGGGATAAAAATGACAGTTTCCTCCTCTAGCCCTACTCTCTTCCTGGCATCATTAGTGTTCAACAGGATGTCTGCTCTTCCAGGAAAACACCAGAAGCCATATGTTCAGAATGGCTATCATCAGGATTGACATCAGCAAGAAATTCCAAGAAATCCTGCACTGAAAACATAAAGGCTGTTGTTTTAGGGCTCCAATCATGGGTGAAAAAAGGGTGGGGGGTACATTTTTTCCCCTCAAGGAAAACTGAAGTAGTCTATCTTCTTGTAAGAAAATCACCACAACAAAACTCAACACTCTAGGGATGAATACTTTGATGATTGGATTCATATACTTAATAACTCTTTAACCCACAAATATGGGTGACCCTCAAACTAGAAAGCTGCAGGCAGGAGACTATGAGAAATTCATTCATGAGTCACAGCGGAGCTTGGCAATCTACTCAAATATTACCCAAATTGCTGTGCATGCTTAAATGAACAATGCAGATGTGTTAAAGATCACTTCATAAGCGTAAGTATCAAACACAAAACTTGGTGAAATGTTTGAAAGACGTTAATGGCACCTATTCTTATTGCTCCATAACCACATGAACATAGTGAACAATATTCTGGAGATGTAGCAATGGAGAGGTGCCGCTTATTCTAAGTTTATGATGCAGTTTTCATGGAGTGTGGGTTATGTGAGACCTTGAGTATACTGTACTAATTACGCACTTTTGCTCATTTTAGAATTATTTACCATCTTTTCCCCCACTTTACTGGCATCACTTTTTCCTTGTGGGACAGTGTCAACTGATCGCTGCAGTTTGCACTGGTAATCATTCACAATAGGCACAGACTTTCATTACAAGGTGCGCTCCCCTTCTAAGTGCTGAATGACCCATTTTTATTCTCTTGTTTAGGAGCCACTCTTAAGATTGTGTTTTATTCCTAATAGTGTAGTTTATCATCGTAAGTTGTTGAGACAGTACATATTTATCTCATGTACCAAGGAAAATTCACAGAAAAAAGCATATAGTAGTGTGTCATTAGAGCGGTGATTCCATCTTATAACAAACTGCACATGCTTAACACATCATGTCAAGTTACTGGCCTTGGACTGTCCCACTCCATCAGAACACCCGGTAACCTGGACTAATCACAACCAGGCTGCAATCAGCAAGGGTCCTGGTAGCCCCAGCAGCTATAAATGGAACTGTCAAAAACCTTTTCTTCCCTCTCCATGGTAGTCCCATATTAAGGAGTTTTTTGTATTACGTATTATAACCCATATATAACCCGATTAATGAGACTTGCACAGGGGCCAGTTTTGTTCTCTCATCACCCCTCCTTTCTATAGAGCAATGCTCCAAAAAATGCATTTTAAAAAGTGATTTTTTTAATAATGACGCACCATATTGGGGCACAGAATGTGTACATTTCGTATACCAATTGTCTACAGATATAGAATATCAACATCTACCCAAAGCACATATTGTAAGAAGGTGACCCAAAGACATACTGGGACAGAACATGACAGAGATAGCAGTGTTCATCCTCTTAAAATTAATCAAAGTGAGGATCATGAAGCCAAGTTGATAAAGCTTCATAAAAGAGTACTAAAAAGGAACTATTCAGGATTATAGCACGAATTACCCATGTATCATAGACAAAGAGCTTACCTGTCAGAGAGCACATCCTAAATGTGGGTGGATCACTGCAGCAGTACTGCAGCTGGAATGGCTGAGTTACACCATGTATTTACTTTCTATGCACAACCACATACAGATGGTGTCTGTGAACATTTCCCCATCCTGCACTAGTTACCCGTTCTATGAAGCTGAGAGATTTTCCTGATTTAAAGTGCCCCTTTATGTATAGCAGTGAAGTGTCACTCAAGCAATTCTAACTTCAGCCAACTGGGGAAAAAACAAACACAAAAGCCTTATAGATATACCAAACATTCTGGTGACTTTCTCAACCAGAAATAGCACATTACACATCTATTCCTTAGTTATATAATATACAACATGCACGAATAGGCTACACATGGACAGACACATAAATACCTTCTAAATAAGTGATTAGAAGTTTTTGGTCCAATCCACATGATACAGAAAAGAAATCTTAAGAGACAACACACATCCCATTCCATGCCTCTTGCACCCAAAATACAGAACACCCATTTTCAGATTAGAAGAGAAAATAAATAGAATCACTCTCAGCTCTCTCTATATACACATACATATATGTATACATATATACATACACACTATAGCTGTGTGTACATGCATGTACATGTACACACACACACACACACACACACTGGACACTACCTGAATAATATCATATCAGGAGGCTCTGAACACCTGAATTCACAGATGATCAGGTGAGCTGATTGTAGAACTGATTACAGATATCATGAAAATAAAATCCTACGGTGGCTACCAGTCTCTGGAGAGCTTGGTGTTCTGGTCTCTCTTGGGGGGAGCGGGAGGGGGTCCTCTCCGCAATGTTGCATAGCCTGATATATGACTGCCTCCGTAACCAGCCTTCTGTTGATCGGACAGCAGTTCGGGTGGTGGCGGAGGCAGTGCCATATCATCCATGGTGGCTGTTGGTTCTGCTCTGGACATGCGGGAGGAGGAGAGTGAGCCGTGCCGAGTGATGGACTTCCGCTGCAGTGTCCTGTTGAGGTCAGCCAGGAATCCAGGCTGGACACTAAGGCTGGATTTGGGAGAGGTGGGCACTTGTGGCACAATTGTGGCCATTGTTGGCTGCTCAGAAATCTCTGCTTGAGTGAGGCGGGTACTGTCATTCCGTTTGGGTCGTGTAGGTGGAGGGGCCTTCTTCACTGATGTCTTAGACCATGGTTGTGGTTGAGGATTAACGACTGCCACTTTTGGGGAGGTGTTTCCCGAGAATACTGCTGGAATCTCAATGGGGGGTAGAGGAAGCTCTATTTCAGGTGGAGGAGGTGGAAAGTCAGAATCGGATGGAGGAGAAGGAAATTCCACCACAGAGTCCTTTCCACGCCCACTCAGAACAGAGGCTTTTGCTGACACACACCCTTGTTGGAGAACTCCAGGAAGGTTGACTCCAGAAAGATTGAGTTTTCCAGGTTTGGGGGGTGCTACAGGAGGTGGTAGGGTCTCCTTACCGGGAGACCCTGATTCTGCTGGCGGTGTAAACTTGCTGACTAGACTGTCCACCGAGGGTCTCTTGGACTCGGGGTGCTCTGCACCACTGCTGGATTTAATGCTGGAGTTGCGCTGTGGGGTTGGGGGTGGTTTCTTTCCCCCAGGGCTGGATGTCTTACTGGTCTTTTTGCCTGGAGATCCACTTTTGTCAGGGGTAGGAGAAGCCATGGGTGGAGGTGGTGGTGGTGGGGGGGCTGGGGCAGGTGATGGGGGTGGAGGAGGAAACATCAGGCTGCTTTCAGGAGGGGGAGGAGGGAAGTCCGGAGAAGGGACTGGGATGGAGCTGGGCTGCCATTTGGGTTTTGCTTTCACTGCAGGAGGGGACTGTGGAGCTACATTTGCTGGGACAGGCTTTAAGGGCTGAGATTCCATGGCGGGGGGAGTTGGAGGGGGTGGAAACTGGCTGGCTATCTGCTTCACGACTGAGGGCACTGGTGACAGTGGAGAGGGAGGGGGTTTTGCACAGAAGCTCTGTTGCTTGGGTAATGTTGGCGGGGGTACTGGAACAGGAGGGGTAGAGGGAGAGGGTGGAATGTAAGAAACAGGGAAAGCCGGCTGCTTTTTCACTGGAGGGACTGGAGGAGTAGGTGTAGGTGGTGCAGCTTGTGTCACAACAGGTGCCACAGTCTTGGTGCTGGTTGGTGGGGGGATGGTCACAAGGGGTTTTGGGGGGGCTTGTGGAGGGAGGGGTGCAGGTATAGGAGGAGGTGGGGGTGGTGTTGGGGGAACCGCCTGAGTAATATGCTGAACTTGATGGATCTTCAGTGGAGGAGGCGGGGCACTGAACTGTGGGAGGGATGGGGCACAAGGTACAGGCTTTAGCTGGGCCATGGCAGAGCCCGGGGTTGGGGGTGGAGGAGGGGGAGGGGGTGGTGGAACAACTCCATTGGGGGGCACCAGGATCTGAGGCTTCCCTGAGTGTGACTGCATTACTGGGGGTGTTGGCGGCTTAAAAAGAGCCCCTGAATGCTGAGAAGCATTCTGTAGCCGCGTTATTGTGCTGTACTTGACGAACATTGGGGCTGCCGAGCCTGCAGAAGGTGCAGACTGGCTAGGGAGAGGGGGAGGAGGGGGTGGTGGGGGAGGTGGGGGAGGAGGAGGTGGGGGTGGCGGAGGAGGTAGAGGTGGTGAAGGCTGTGAAGCAGTGTAAGGGGTGACTATCTTAGGTTGTGGGGATAAAGGGGGCACAAGTGAAGTGTAGGGCCGATTCATAGACTCCATTCTGGCCTAAAAGAAGTATAAAAGGGAATGGGAGAGAAAAAAACACAACAAACAAAACAGTTACTGAGGTAAGCTTTGATTGTGTAAAACTAAAAACCAGGGAGTCTGGGACATGCATGAAGAGGATGCAGAAGTTGGTGGTGATCATAAAGAGGCTAAAATCTGATTCTGTGGGCAAGAAGGAAACAGAAAATTTGTTTTACCCCACAGTAAAACAGCTAGACCACCTAACAATCTAGGAAAAATGTCCGGTTGCAAAAGCTGTTTGAATGGTGACAGGATGTATGACTTGTGACCTTGACTGTTATGACTTTGACACAGCCTGCACTAATGGAACCCTCCGTGGCAGGCCTCTGAGCACTGGACTTGCGAGGGGAGATGTGATGGCTCCAGTTCACCTTTCAGTCCATGACTGCATCCACATCAAGCAGATGCCATACTGGGTTTAGGAGGGCTTCCTGGTGGAATGAGGATGGCTTTTTGATGCTAGTAAGCTGACACAGGAGAGTATGAGAGTGCTGAGCAGGCGAGCACAGTCACACAGGAATGAGTAAGCTTGACACACACACTCGTGTTCGTGTGAGACACTTGCATCCAACATGCACAGAAGTCCAGCAATGCAGGTAAAGGGGGGACATTCTTTACATTTGTTTTACTGGAAAATATACAAAGAAATGCTTTGTAAACATTACAGCAAAAGACTGTAAAAATACCATACAGAAAAAGCCAGAGGAAATTAACAGGAAGCTCTTGAAGGTTAGAATAAAGAAAATGTATCAAGAAATGGAAGCTAGCATTTGCCAACAACCAACCCATCTGGGTACCTCATGGCATTGCTGAAATGATCACATCTGATAGTTTATTTCATGCAGCTAATCATGCATGATGGTGGTTCAGGTACTTTGAAAAGAGGAAAGGAAGGACCCTTGTTGTTTTAAAATCTTTAGGTACATCTTTTAGGCTCTTTGAACAAACTTTGAGGATCCAAGATAAACCATTTGTTTTCAATTACGAATGACATCAAAAATGCATGGGTTAGTGAACTAGAAGGCTCATTACAGGGCTGAATTCTAATGGCCATCAGGACACTCACATGTTTAAAATTACACAAAAAGATAAAAGTATTAGTCTGTGAGGTTGGGTTACGGGCATCACCGAGGTTAATGTGTTTCCAGAGAACAACCCCTGACCTTAACTTGACCCTGCCTTGGCTGCTTCAGGGGCGCAGGCCTTAGCTGAGCAGGCCTTCTCACTTGGCACCTGAGACTGAGGTAACAGGAGAAGAACAGAGTGGTCATTTCTGCTGATGGCAGGGTTCCTACTCTTCTGAAACTCTGTGCAGTGACAGAGTTTGCTTCTTAATCACAGACCATTTTGGGTCTGTGATTTTGTTTTCCCTGGTCTTACACATAACTAGGTTCTATAACTTAAAATGAAAACGGATCTCTCACCATTAGTAATTTGGTAAGGCAAAGGGTTTTTCTTTAGCTAACTGAATTCTATAAACCAACTTCTCTAGTACATTTTTAGAGTACTAGCTCCATCCAAATTGATTAAATGGGGGAAGGGAGAGAGAATTATTTCTTAAAAGTTTGAGTATCTAGTAAGGGAGTTAAATAAACTCAGTTTTTTGAGAATTTAGATCATTAGAACCAATTCTCAAATGTTCATTTCTGAAGCAAAGGGCTTCAGTCCCACATGGTGCTGCTACTAAGGCTTCCTCTACCCTGCGGGAGCCCAGTTAGTGAACCACATACGCGAATGAAGGAATAAAAGGAGGAAAAATGCCCATTTATTCTCATTCATGAATGTACCTATATAAGTGATTAAGATCAAAAGCACCCCCCCCCCAAAAAAACAAACAAATTAATAAAAACAACTATTAGTAAAAATAGTCAAGCCCAGGGTGCCACTGGTTCCTCAATGATGGCGTGACCTCCCTTGCATATTGAAATGGTGACTATAGCCAGGACACATCCTTGCCTACACAACTACAGAGGACGTCTGATAGAAGACCATGATGTCTTTCAAATGAACTCAAGAACCTATTTTTCTAATTATAGTCTTGCAATAAAATATACTCATCCTTCAGTCTCACTGAACAATCTACTACGCAAAGCTCAGGAATCCAAAATTTTAAGGGGACTGATTTGAATTTAGTTTTCCACATAAAGTATAATTTTTTAAAAAAAATTCATCAATGCCCAAAGAAATGGCAAAAACATTTTTTTTTTAAAAGGAATAGGTCTAAATAAATTAACCAATAAAGAAATAACTGGGCTGAGTGTGGTGGTTCATGCCTATAATCCTAGCACTTTGGGAAGCCGAGGCTGAAGGATCGCTTGAGGCTAGGAGTTTGAGACAAGACCAGCCCAGGCAAAATAGCCAGACCTTGTCTCTACCAAAAAATAAAAAATTAGTCAGGCATGGTGGTGTGCACCTGTAGTCCTGACTACTTGGGAGGCTGAGGTGGGTGAGGAGGCTGAGGTGGGAGGATCACTTGAGCCCAGGAGGCTTAAGTGAGCTATAATAACACCACTGCATTCCAGCCTGGGCGATGGGAAGAGGTTAAAGAAGGAAGAAAGGATGTGAAGGAAGGAAAAGGAGGGAGGGAAGGAGGGAAGGGAGGGAAGGAAGAAAGAGAAGGAAGGGAAGGAGGGAAGTGAGGGGAGGAAGTGAGAAAGGAAAGGAGAAAGGAAAGGGGGAAAGAAAGGAAAAGAAAACAGAAGAAAGAGAGAAAGAGGCCGGGCATGGTGGCTCACCCCTGTAATCCCAACACTTTGGGAGGCCAAGGTGGGCAAATCACGAGGTCAGGAGATCGAGACCATCCTGGCTGACATGGTGAAACCCCGGATGTATTAAAAATACAAAAATTAGCTGGGTGTGATGGTGCACGCCTGTAGTCCCAGCTATTGAGGAGGCTGAGGCAGGAGAATCGCTTGAACCTGGTAGGTGGAGGGTGCAGTGAGTGAGATCACACCACTGCACGCCAGCCTGGCAACAGAGTGAGATTCTGTTTCAGGAAAAAAAAAAAAAAAAAAAAAAGGAAAAAAAGAAGAGAGAGAAAGACGAAGAAGAGAGAGGAAGGGAAGAGGAGAGAACTGTAAACAGCTTCTCTAGAATTTAGGGCATTGCAATAGATGGTGTTTTGCCATCCAAATTGATTAAGGGTAAAAAGGAAGAAATTGTTATTTCTTAAAAATCTAAGCCACTGATAAGATAAACTGCCAGGATTTTTTTTTTTGTTTTGAGATTTTAGGTTATGAGAGCCAATTTGTAAATATTCATTTCCAACAGGAAGTGAAATCAACAGGTCTCTCTGAACTGTCTCTACCCATTAAAATTATGAAGACTGAAAATTAAGAAAGGAGCCTGAAATAAGGCCAAATAAGATACCCAACAGAGGCATAAGAGAACAATAATTTAAACCCAATAGAATACCACAGAATTTTCAACATAAATTAAAACGAGGTTGTTACCTTGCTGGTCTCTTCCAACTGAGTGCCTCGTTTCCAGGCTTCAGAGAATATGGAGCTCACGATGCTCTGGGAACGGATGTGTCCTGCTGGCTGGGTGTCAGAAACTCCACTATCAGACTGATTGGAGTGATTTGACTGAGACTCTGTTTAAAATATTTAAAAAATAGGATTAAGAGTCAGTATTCTGACAGTATTAATATGTGGAAAGTCAGTATTCTGACAGTATTAATATGTATGTCTAGTTAGATCTTTTACACAAGGTCAAGTGCTGTGTAGAACAGCACCAAGTTATTTTAATTCATTTCATCATAAACACAGCCAGTATTTTCTACCAGAAAACTTCCCTTACCTTGGAATAGGAAATCTCAGATTAGTTTGAAATACTTTACCATGAGAGACTGATAATTATAATAAAAGATTCACATAACATTATTGGTATCCTGACACCCTGTTTTGCATGAAATCAACTCCAAACAGTAAAAGCATTAATGAACCATCAGTAGGGGTCTCTCAATCATGTCTTCATTACATTGAGAATCAGACTTTTTAGGCCGGGCACAGCGGCTCACACCTGTAATCCCAGCACTTTGGAAGGCCAAGGCGGGCGGATCACGAGGTCAGGAGATCGAGACCATCCTGGCTGGCTAACACGGTGAAACCCCATCTCTACTAAAAATACAAAAAATCAGCCACGCCTGTAGTCCCAGCTACTTGGGAGGCTCAGGCAGGAGAATCACTTGAACCTGGGATGCAGAGGTTGCAGTGAGCCAAGATCACACCACTTCACTCAAACCTGGGTGACAGAGTTAGACTCTGTCTAAAAAAAAAAAAAAAAAAAAAAATTAGCCTTTTTAATACCCCTGCCCTAAGGCCACCCCAGAATTGTAACTGAGGAATTCAGATCTATACACGATGATTACTTCCTTTTTTTCTAGCAACGAACAATATTCAGAATTTGACCCTCTAGTGGGAAGTGTGTTTCCTAGGGATTTAGGTATTGGATGCATAGGCGGCAGCTGTGCTGTATCCTGGCCTCCCAGCAAAGCACAAAAAAAAGTCTTGAGGGGAGTGGGGCCTGGTGGGAATGGCTGTGAGCATACAGCTTCTCTCTGCCACCTGGGCTGAGGGACTAGCAAAATTATTTCAGTGGATTCCAGATCAGGTAAGGTAACCATGTGGACACACCCAACTTGATGCCTGGTATCTAAAGGAAACTCAAATGTTAAAGTGGATCCCATCCAATCACTGCGATGGGTAGGTATCATGAGACTGTGATATTAGGTACTTCAACCAGGGTGGTCAAAGATAAGAGCCACAAAGAAAACCTAAACCCAAACTCCTTTGGATAAAGTTAAGATAATATCCTCAGGGGAAAAATATAAAGCAACAAAATAAAACTTACTCTGTTTTCTTCTTTCTTGATCACCCAATAGTGAGTCGTTTTAAAAAAGTTAAAACTTCACTAGCTTCGTTTATCATCCCTTTTTAGTATCTGCCTAATACTTTACACAAAGTATATGAATGATGCCGGAGCAGGAAAAGGCAGTATACCTAACTACTTCATAAAATAATGTGTCAAAGCACTTAAGTCCTAGGTAAAATTTTTAAAAATATTCATCTTTTCGGCCGGGGGCAGTGGCTCACACCTATAATCCCAGCACTTTGGGAGGCCGAGGCGGGTGGATCACGAGGTCAAGAGATCGAGACCATCCTGGTCAACATGGTGAAACCCCATCTCTACTAAAAATACAAAAATTAGCAGGGCATGGTGGCGCACCCCTGTAGTCCCAGCTACTCAGGAGGCTGAGGCAGGAGAACTGCTTGAACCCAGGAGGCGAAGGTTGCGGTGAGCCGAGATTGAGCCATTGCACTCCAGCCTGGGTAACAAGAGCGAAACTCTGTCTCAAAAAAAAAAATACTCATCTTTTCTCAATCTTCTTTAATTTCCTTTTCTAAAATCCTACTTGCTACATACTTTTACCTTGTCTTTCCTGACCTGTGTTCTGGGTGGTTTTTTTTCTCCCACTTTAATAAATATTTTATTATAATCATTTTAGATATTTGAATATTGGCCTTAAGCACATGGTTGCAGCAGTGTTTGTCAGGTTTCTCCACTGTGAAGTTACCCCTAATCCCCACTCCATAATCATTGGAAGCAAGTCACTAAGCACAGCCCACACTTGAAGAATGAAGAGGTAAGCTCCACTTCCTTCAGGGCAAAGTGTCTACAGAAATCATTTAGAAATCTACACAGGACAGTTGTCTCCTCTTCCCCATTTATTTATTCAATTATTTTAAAATATCAGGATAAAATTATCAATATTTATGTCCATGGGTTACAATCCTATACTACATTACTTACTGTATTGCCCAAATTGTTCCAGCTTTGGCCTTTAGAGCTCTTTCAGTCTGGCTCCTCTATGTATCCCTCTGACATATTCTCATCCTGTTGTTTTTTGAGACAGGGTGTCGTTCTGTCACCCAGGCTGGAGTGCAGTGGTGTGATTATAGCTCACTGCAGCCTTGAGCTTTTGGGCTTAAGCAATCCTCCTGCCTCAGCCTCCTGAGTTGCTAGGAATATGTGCTAAGTCTGGCTAATTTTTAAAAAAAATGTTGTAGAAATGGAGTCTTGCTGTGTTGCCCAGGCTGGTTTTGAACTCCTGGGCTCAAGTGATCCTTCCACCTAGGACTCCCAAAACATTGGCATTACAGGCATGAGCCACTGTGCCTAGCCCCACTGTCATTTTTTAAGCATTCCCTTACTTCCTGGCATTATAACATGCCCCAGGCTCATCTTGTATATATTCACTTCTGCAGCCCTATAATCAGCCATTTCTCTGAGAGCTCTGGTTTCTTTTTTTGGAGAATGGCATCAGAAACCATGATCTACTTAGCAGCATCCTTGGCCAAAATTTAGTAAAACAAAAAAACAAAAAGAAACCTCTGTGATCTAGGGACTGGATATTCTCATTGTTCCTGGGGTATCACTGCTTCTAGTCCTCTCAGTAGACAGAACTATGAAATGTCTGTGTATATATACATTCTAAATTTGTTTTTACTTAATATTTAGAGACAAAATAGAGTCATACAGCTTTAAATATACTACTCTTAAACTTATTATTTCTTTCATCACATACAATGCAGGAATTAAAAAACCCTTTTAGATGACATGGATCTCATTCATGAAACATGTTGAAATGAAGGAAGATTTATCTTAAGATGTAATCATAGCACACTCGTTTAAACGATGTAGGAATCTAAAGGAGGGCAGCTTCATCATGGATTCTGAGTACAAAGACTCTTTCCAAGTAATGTTTTATCACAAATTATGCATCAGCAGTTTTTCAGTAGTATGTGTATTTTGAATAAATTTTATAAACATAAACAAAACTGGCTTTAGAAGTCTCTATACTGATTTTTAATTTCAAATATATTTGTGAACTAGCCCATAATACTGTACCCTCTAACAATTTTTAAAAAGTCATCTATTTTAATTTAGAAATTGTATGGCTCTGGTTTTTCAAGAATTAAGCTGAAATTTTCAGGTCTACTATCAGTCTCTACAGAGACCTTCATATTAACAGCAAAAAAGTGCTTTGAAGCATTCTGAACTACCTGGGATGCTGGAAGAACTGGATCCTGATTTAATGCTGGAGCTGGATAAGGAAGTCCAATCGTAGGCTGACTCTGTCCTCTTCAAGGCTTCTTGGTAGTTCATATAGAGCTGCTTCCCATACTAAAAAGAAGACAGGAAATGATGACATCTAAACTTTACTGAATATGATACAGAAGGATAAAGTAAAATGGGGGACATATTTCTGTTTACTGATTGATGGTCTGTATTAAAATTAATACCTATGATACTTCAAAAATTCTAATACCATAAATTATAATCTACTCTTATTTCTCCTCATTTTTAGAGGGGCAGGAAGAAATCAACATTTGATTCTGTTCATTACAAACATTAATTTTTTTTTTTCATCCCAAATTCTTTATCCAAGGCCAGCTTTTCAGCACTTTTTAGGATACTGCTCCAAATGTGGTTAGTAAATGATAATTACTTAATTTTTCCACAACTTACTTTACTTAGGCTAAACTCTACTATATAAGAATCATAAAATGCATTCTCCAAAGCCAAAATAAATCACTTTGATACTACACAAGCTTTTACCAGCAGTATTATTCCATGTATACCAAATGTTAAAAGTATATACCTATAAACAAGGAAAAAAGACAACATTTAAAACAAACCTTAGGCCTGAAAAAACTAGACATTGGCAAATTGATGAACATGAAATAATCAGAATTGTCATGACAATGAAAACTATATCATCAAACACCTCATTATTCCATCATCAAATCAAAAGGAGACATGCCTTCGCAATGCGGATCCCATTGACCCACTGATGCAGTGTCCTCACATCATCGCAACAAAGGTATTTGATATACTGAGATTTCTTCTGGATCTGTGGGTGCTACAAGATTAAAGACAAAAATCCAACTAAGTCCCTTGAAGAACTAAAGAAAAACAAACTTTATCAAAGCTTTAACATATCCTGACAAGTTACAGGCCATTAGAGTAATGGCCAATACATTTATGCTTCTTACATGGCCATAAGGTCAAATAAAATAGCCCATAAGAATTTTTATAAAGTAAATGAGAAGGAAACTTGTGTAAAAATTTAGGTCAAGATGTCCAAGTTAAAATAGATCTTCATATCTTGGAAAACTCCCCAACACTCATTCTATATTTCAAAGAAACAAAGTTAATCAAGGTTAACAAAGTCCATAAAATTCTCCATCTATAAGATTATGAAAAAAAAAAAAGTTTAATTTCACTTTCAACCCACTGAAATTATGGGTGCAGAAGACTCCAAATCATGAGAGGGACTTTGACAAAACTTCATCGTTTGTCTAGAGGTGAGGTGAATTATTGGGCTGAGAACACCAAGCCTATGGCACAGCACCTGGGACAAGAGTCTACAGTCACACCTGTCACTGAGGTGGAGACAGGTGAGTATAGCTCTGTAGGCCCCTACAAAACTGCAGGACTGCAGCATGTGCCTCCAGGGGACACAGCTCTCAACTGCATCATCACATTTAATTTACTTTTCACAACCCACTGCACTTCTCAGTTGAGGCTTGGATGAGAGGTGACTGACTGAACCATGGCTATAAAATCCAGGTGTTAGGAATATGTTTAAGGAATTTTAACACCATTGAGCCTCAACTACTAGGTCCTTGGGAAGAGAAGCCCTAAATGACACTTGTTCTGAATGTAATGACTTAGGATTACCACATCTTTTTTCAGCTACTCTGAAAACTAAAAAACTAATGGCTGTGTTTTGCCTGGAAAAAATTTTGAATTTGTCTTCAGTTATAAGAAAGAAAAAAAAGCTTTAAAAGAATTTAGTTTTCCAAAATTCCCCAATCACATTCATTTGTGTGAAAATCCATGAGATCAATAAAATAAGTAATTTAAATATATTTTCAATGCTGCAAGAATAGATGGCCACCATCAGAAGTCATATATCTATCTGCATTGCTAAAGATCAATCACTCTGCTCTACAATAAGAAAAAAAAAATTAAACCCATTAATCCTATTCTATTCTTTGTTTTTCAGAGCTCAGCTCCTATAACATTTAATACCAAAACCAATTTTCTTGTTGAAGGTTATAGTCAGTTTTAAACAATAAACCCTCAACAGTAAGAGGTTAGTAAAATAATACCTAACAGTCTTCCCTCCTGATAATATAGGTCCTCTCTTGGAATATGCTCCTTGTCCATGGTAAATTACATTGTAATAAACTATCATAATGATCTTGAAAAAGCAAAGGAGGACAGATAGAGAAGTATGTATTCTTCTATAAAAGGAAGGAGGAGGATTTTACCTCATTCATTCATTCGACAGATACTTATTGAGAACTACTTTTGTGCAGAAGATAAAATAGGCCAACTGAAAAGAGCTTTCTTAGTGTTGCCAATGAGGGCTTAAGAGACTGTTCTGCTTCATGGAGGCACTGCCTGCAGAGCAAGGTTCAGAGATCTTAGCAAGCTGCTTTAGATGGCTGGCAGCTGCATCATTACCCACTCCCTTCATGGTGATTTGCAAACCATTTTTGACTGCATGGGTGTTCAACTGTAGCAGAAGCCCTGAGAGTGCACGTGTGCTTCTATGTGTTCTGTACAAAAATAGGGCTTTTTAAAAAATCAAGACAACATCTGGGAAAATCAAAGAGAAATTATCCTCCATCCTGTTCTCCTCATCTCTCTAACCTGGGAATACAGATAATATCCTGAAGAGTAGTATGGTGTAACTATTTGAGTCTTTTTAAGTCAAGTAAGTATCAGATAATTTGCTACTTTAAAATTCCTTTTGGAACCTCAAAAAAGTTTTTCATCCTCTCACATAATAAAGGCATTCATCACTTTCCTTATGGTCATCCAGGCTCTGTACAAGCACCTCTGCAGACTGTGTTTTGCTAATACATTATTTTATTAAAAGTGGCATTTACCGCACCCTTGCTATGTACCAGACACTAGGTGAAATATTTCACATACTTCACATTTTCATTCAATACTCACAAAACCCCTCTGATTTACATAGTATCTCCATGTTCCAAGAAGAAAGTAAGGCACAGAGTAAGGTTAAAACAGTACTCAAAGTTGCTTCCGGTAAGTCAAAGGTAGTACTAGAATTTGAACCCATGCAATCTCATCCCAGAGTGGATGCTTTTAACTACAATTTTTTTTTTCTTTTTCTTTTTTTTTTTTTTTGCAGAAAGTGTTTATTTAGGTAGAGAAAGAAAAAGGAGATGAAGAGAGCTTTCATGAGAGAGAGTGTGTGGAAAGGGACCCCAGAGGGGAATTAACTACGATTTCATACTACTACTGCTTTATTAAAATGTGCCCCCTTTGAATCTGCTACCTCTTCTCCTTTTTTCCCCACAATATTATGCTGTCACTTTTAAAATTACACCAGGGTTAAGATGAAGTCTGGAGGAGACATTCATTGCTAAAAACCAGAAGCTCAACATGTGGATTCTTAATGAGTCCAGAGAATATATAATGAAACTGCTCCCAAAACAGATGAATATCTATTAAGAAAGAAAGGTCAACATTTCATTTTTTAAATGATGCTAACAGGTTGGGCATGGGTCCCTATGGCTATCTCTTCCTCCCCACTTCTTTCCTGGCAGAGCCTTACCTCTCACCTATATCCCACAGAGTGTGAATTCTGACTGCTCTAAGCCAACCACAGCAGTTTTATTCCCTTGTCAATGATTGGCTTGTCAGCAGAAAATGTACTCTGGGGCAATAACTCTCAAAAGGAGGGTGGTTTAGTAGCTTCTATGAAATAGTTCCTTCCTCTTATAAAAGACAAATACAGACAGCAATAGTCCCTTTTCTGCTGGCTGGATCTACATGTGATGCTTACAACTGTACCAGCCATCTTGTGACTATGAGGTGAGTCAGCCTGAGAATAAGCTGATATGTGAAAGTAGAGTAAGGAAAGATGGAAAGAATTTGAGTTCTCACTGACAACCTTGAGCCACTGCAATAATCAACCAACTCTTATTGTTTTCATGTATGAGATCTCCCAATAACTTTCTTTTATATGGATTATGTTTACTGATATTGAAGGAGATAAAAATGTATCATCCTGGCATATTGACTATTTTAAGCTAAAAGACATTTGAAAAATAGCAGGTAAAGAAGATCACTCTGACCTTTGTGCTATTTCTTAAAAGCAAAAGATGAAATTACCATGAGAAAGATGCCTTCCCAATACTAGAAAGCCATAATATCTTTCTCCTCAGGGATGAGAAGTTGAAACCAACAGAATTCTGTACAGACCTTGTTAAAATAACTCGTATCTCTAAGCCTTCACATATAATTTAGTTGTTTCTTCACAAATTATTCTTTGTCCAATCCAGTATACAAGTAACTGACTCTAACTGCTTCTTTGAGTCTTCATTTCTTTATAAGGGCTCCCATACCATGTAAAATTTCTATTGTTTTTCTCCTGTTGACCTCTCTTAGGTCAATTTAATTTATGTGCCCAGTAAGGACCCTAAGAGGATGGAAGTGAAGTTTTTCCACCCCAGCAATACTTACATTAGAAATTAAAACTAAGAAAAAATTAAACTGCAAGAATACACAGGCTAGGCCAGGCACATTGGCTCACACCTATAATCCCAGCACTTTGGGAGGCCAAGGTGGCAGATCATTTGAGGCCAGGAGTTCCAAACCAGCCTGGCCAACATGGTGAAACTCTGTCTCTACTAAAAATACAAAAATTAGCTGGGCATTGGTGGTGGCGGGGGCCTGTGACCACAACTACTTGGGAGCTGAGGCAGGAGAATCGCTTAAACCCGGAAGGCGGAGGTTGTAGTGAGCAGAGGTGGTGCCACTGCACTCCAGGCCAGGCAACAGAGCAAGACTCAGGCTAAAAAAAAAAAAAAACCCAAAAAGAATAATACACAGGCTGAGTGCATGAGTGCAGTGGCAGTGGCTCATGCCTGTAATCTCAGCACTTTTAGCAGGCTAATTACTTGAGGCTAGGAGTCTGAGACCAGCTTGACCAACATGGCAAAACCCCATCTCTCCTAAAAACACAAAAATTAACTGGGTATGGTGGCATGTGCCTGCAGTCCCAGCTACTTCGGGGACTGAGCTCAGAGGATAGCTGAAGTCTGAGAAGTCCATGCTACAATAAGCTGTGACTGTGCCACTGCACTGTAGCCTGGGTGACAGACCAAGACCCTGGTCTCCAAAAAAAAAAAAAGTTGCCATTACGATATACTGAAAATATACTGAATTTTATCAAAGCAATCAAAACTCCAAAATCCTAAAATCCTAAACAAATGGCAGTTCCCAAACTGAAGTGACAATTCTCAGAGAAAACTGAAATTAAGTATGATACAAACACGCAGACTTAAGTCATTACCAAGGAATTACAAAGATGGAGCCAATGAGAATTAAATTATTTCTGTAATTTTCTTGAATTTTTTATGTTATTTTTATCAATGTTCTAATAGATCACTACAAATTTGCTTAAAATGTCAGTTCTTCTCAAAAGTATAGATGTAATCAGTGTAAGAAGTATAAAAGCTTGAATAAATTAGAAAGAAGGAAACTTCCCTAAAAACAGCTCAGATAGATCACAATACATGCTTGGGCTATCATGATTATAGTTCAGGGGGAAAAAAAAAGAGACAAGAATTATTTCTGGACCAGATGACAGCTAGTCTGATTTGAACTTGGACACAGTGCCCTCTGATGGTTTGCTGAATAAGTACAGAAAAAGAACTAAAGCACATTTATGACCTACATTCAGCTCTGTTCCTAAAATAAGCCTGGTGTTAAATGAGAATCTCAAATTCATATTAAAATATATTTTGTATCTCACAACTCAAAGCTTACAATTCACTCCTTACCCAGAGATAACTGGCTCCGGGTCTGCTGTGATACAGCACATGCTTCTTTTCCTTACCACACTTTGCCATTCCTTTTTAAACTTCAAGAATAAAGCAAAAACAGTATAATTGACGGAATTCAAACAATTCTAAAATGGCCAACAATCTGCTCTATGTCTAATATCAACTGAAATTCCTAAAAAGAGATACATGCTTACCTTTAGCACCAGACAATAGTCTGTAGGTGCTTTGTATTTGTTCCGATAGTCCTGGCCATAATAAACATTAACATGATCCAGCTGGAGAAAGCACACCAGGTCCCGAGAGACCTAAGATAAAAACACCAAAAAGACCAAATTAATAATAATGTGCAAACAAGCAAATATATCTGGATAACAGTTTCTAGATAAGAATCAAAACTTTACTTTTACTAACACTAAATAGAAATTATTGCTATTTTACACAAGACAATCAGATGTTCCATGAATGTTTCTTCTTTAATCATCAACATAATAAAAAAAGTGGTCCAGGCCGGGCACAGTGGCTCATGCCTGTAATCCTAGCACTTTGGGAGGCCGAGGCTGGCAGATCACGAGGTCAAGAGATCTAGACCATCCTGGCCAACATAGTGAAACCCCGTCTCTACTAAAAAAAAATACAAAAATTAGCTGGGCATGGTGGCGTGTGCCTGTAGTCTCAGCTACTCGGGAGGCTGAGGCAGGAGAATCGCTTGAATCCAGGAGGCGGAGGTTGCAGCGAGCCGAGATCGCGCCATTGCACTCCAGCCCGGGTAATAAGAGCGAAAAGTGGTCCAATTTATTTACTGTTTTGTCATTCACAAGGAACACTAATTTGGGAGTGTTGTCATTTTAAAGATATTATCAATATAGCCTAGTATATTAAAAACGATAATAGTATAATAGAACTCTCTGGAAAGAACAAGGAAACATCAAGTCTTTCAGTGCCCATAATGCATATGTCAAGTACAATGATTCACAACTGGGGAGTTTCTTCACCACTTAAATAGGGGCAACAATGTATGCTCATAGGATTGTTGTAAAGACTAGATGAGAAAATACTAAAAAAGTTTAAAACAGTCCTGGTGCCCAATAAGCACCGAAGTGACAGCTACCCAAGGGTGGCCCTTAGCAGAAGCATATTACCCAATCAAGATCAAAAAGCTTGTAATCCCAGAGAACTGAGCTGTTCTTCCCAAACAAAAATAAACAAAACTACTTTAGGAAGAGTCCCAAAAAACAATAAATAAAATTATGATTTCAAACTTCGTAAAGAGAAGTGAGATAGGCCCAACTAGTGACCAGAGAAGAAAGAACTTTCAGGTTTCCTCTTCTTTATAATAGTAATAAATAAAGCAATATTTTGTGTCTTCCATGAACTGAAACAAATCATAGCCTGGGTTCACCTTCTCAGCATACTCAATACAAATTAAAAGCAATTAGCATAATGAGAAAGTTCAAATTCCAACAGAAGGGACACACCTTTGCTTTTCCTTTAGGGACGTAGTAGACACCAGATGCTCGCAAGAGAAAATAACGCTTTTTCCAGGACTTCTTGCCATCATCTTTCAACCAAAGGACTCCTTCAATTTCTGGTACAGTTACAGAACTTCCACAAAAACATTCCTAAAACAACAAGATGATTTGGAAAGACTCATGATAGTCGGATTCTCACAACAAGTTGTGTTTAATCCTGTGAAATGCATGACAGTTATTAAACAAAATTGGTTTTATATTAAAACTCAGCTGCTAATTTAACTTCATTAGAACTTTCTGGCCAGGTGCAATGGCTCACACCTGTAATCCCAGCACTTTGGGAGGCAAAGGCAGGCAGATCACTTGAGGTCAGGAGTTCAAGACCAGCCTGGCCAACATAGCGAAACCCCATTTCTACTAAAAAAAACAAACAAAAAAATAAGCCAAGCATGGTGGCGCAAGCCTGCAGTTCCAGTTCCGTGGGTGGCTAAGGCACAAAAATTGCTTGAACCTGGGAGGTGGAGGTTGCAGTGAACTGAGATTGCACCATTGCACTCCAGCCTGGGTGACAGAGCGAGACCCTGTCTCAAAAAAAAAAAAACTTAAACGCAATATGAATTTGGAACTACTATGGCAATCCTAAAATGTTTATTATGTAAAAATGCCAATCGTACATGTAATACTGAATTTTTACCTACAAACTTTTACCTAATACTGTTTCAGAGAAAAACTAACTTGACACATTAACTGAGCTGCATATAACAGTACTTAAATGTCTTTCAAACAGCATAGTTATACTAAATTTAATAAAACTGTCAGGGCTAACCAAGCACTAGACTTTTTTCACTACATTTAGATTAGCTGTCAAACTAAATGGGAATATATTTTAAAAGAATGCCACATGCTAAGTGTATGATTAAACTTTAAAACTATCCATTTATGTGACTCTAAGACAAAGAGGGCATTTATTTAAAAAATACTGGCTAGGTGTTGTGGCTTACGCTTGTAAATCCAGCACTTTGGGAAGCTAAGGTGGGCAGATCATGAGGTCAGGAGTTCAAGACCAGCCTGGCCAACATGGTAAAACCTCATCTCTACTAAAAATACAAAAAATAGCTGACCATGGTGGTGGGCACCTATAATCCCAGTTACTCGGGAGGTTGAGGCAGGAGAATCGTTTGAACCTGGGAGGCGAAGGTTGCAGTAAGCAGAGATTGTGCCACTGTACTCCAGCCTGGGCGAAAGGGAAAGACTCTGTCTCAAAAAAAAAAAAAAAAAAAATTAATACTAGGTTGAAAGGACTATAAACACTCAAAATTCTAAGTTCTCAACACTATGCTTTGATAAATATATAATATTAAAGAAATCAATCATGTATTTGTGAAAGAAAAAAATCCTCAGAAAACACTAATATAGGACATTTGGGCACAAATTAATTTCTTTCTCCTCAAAGTACTGAAAAATTAGAAATTATAAGGAGGATTTTTACTTAACTGTACCTAGTATCACTATGAAAACTGAATGCTGATCTTCAATTTCCTAATTGCCTTGCTGGTAAGTAAGGGTTTATTCAGGTTTTCAAGTATACTGACTTCTTTGATTTTAGTTCTTTAAAATCAGCCAAAAATTCAATTACGGTTTTCCAAAAGAGGATCATGATTAAAAAGGTACTTAATATTTCAATTTTAAAACGTGCAGGAAAATGGGGGGTGTCATACCTCCAAGAGGACTTCTTTGTTTCTATCTGCCATCTCAGCTGTTTCCTTTTTCCCCAAAAGATAATTCTGGAAAAACAAATATATGAAAGGGACATGTGGGGGAGAAAAAAAAAAGTTAAAGGATAAATCCATTCTGTTATTCTCTTGGCACAGATGTATGCATGTTTTCTTCTAGAAAAATAGCAACTCTAATTTCTGTTGGTATCGAGTAGAATGTGGGTACTCCTTTGAATAGTTACCTGTATATGGGCATCATCACTAAAATGCTTAATAGAGGCTCCTCCTTGCCTGTCCACTTGTCATTAACTGCCCTCACCCACACGTGAGATGATATTACATTCAACAGCTGGCAAATACGTTTGGGGATATCTAATGAAAGCTACATTTAAAGAATCTGGAAGTACAAGTAAGACAAATTTCCTTAAAATATACTGATCTAGATGCAGAAAATTTGTGTTCTGGCTTTTTAAGAAGAAATCCCATATTCTCTGGGACTATATTAATCTCATTTACTTGACTCAACTAAAATCTGAATTCCAATCATTAGTACATAGTCATCCCTTGTTGTCCTATCATAGGAGATTGATTCTGGGACCTCCCCTATGTATCAAAATCCACTGATGCTTAAGTCCCTTATAAAAATGGAGTCATATTTGCATATAACCTACGCATATTCTCCCTTGTACTTTAAATCATCTCTAGATTACTTGTAATATCTAATACAGTGCCTATATATCACTTAATTTGCATGAATTCCACGCAGTACTCAATGTGTGGCATATTCAAATTTTGGTTTTTTTGGAACTTGGAATTATTTTTCTGAATATTTTAGATCTGCAGTTGGGTGAATCTATAGATGCAGAACCCACGGATATAGAGGGCTGACTGTAATTATTTTTTGTAACTGCCTACAAAAAGATCTGTTGATACCCCCAAATACATATTCTTCACTAAGACATCCAGAAGAGTGTCACGATTAAGGCTTCTGAAGCATAACTATGCAATACCTTTAATACTGCTGCTGCTTTTCCTCGTTATTACTTTTTACTTTGGAGTTCTTGTTTTTCCTTACCTACTGGGTTTTGTAAAATGTCTAGGTAGTGGGAACTATCAACTCAAACATTAAAGATGTCAAATAAACCAAAGTAACGTTTATTAGAATGTAGAGCCATCTGGTAATCAAGGTTACTGGGAGGTTTAAAAAAAAAATCCAAAAGAAAGTTGTCAACTGGATAAATAGCTAGAGTAGAGAAGTACTTTTCTTTGATGACAAACTCAACAAATAAATAGCTGGGTTCAACACAGCTCTGGATTACAGAGCCAAAAGACCTGGTAACTCGCTAGAGCTATACTTCTGCTTCCAAAAGGGCACACCCCATCTGACTCTGGAGGACTGGGAACCTCTTTGGGGTCTAACAGATGGGCACCAACCAACTTTCCACCTCAGTAGTAGTAGCAGTAGCCGTAGTAGTGGTAAATGCTCCTATACGATTTTGCAGGTATACCGATCCAACCAGGTGGCTGCCAGTCTTTTAACTCTATTAACTTAGCAGTAATCGAATAAAATAGGATACATATTTATAAATCCTGACCTCTGTAAGTTGACTGGTCTTACCTGTGGGTTTTTGAAAAGTGCGTATTTTTCTATACGCTCCATAAATATAAGCTTGTTTTGGCTATCTCTCGTCCAATTAAGAAGATTTTCAACCAAGTTTTCATGGTCTTCAAAGATTCTCTCTGTCCCAAAATAAAATATCCATATTTTTTAGTATTCATTAGAATTACATAAAAGACATGAAACTCTGTGAGGTAGTTAATCCCAGAACCACAGAATCTGAACCAACATTATAGCACCTAGAATTATCTGGTCTTCCCTAATTTTCCAAAGAAATATGCCTTAATTATGTTAGGGACATAACCAAGGTCACACAGCTGATATATGGATGAACCAGGACTAGAATCTAGCTCTTCTGACTCGTAGTACATGGTTCTTCAGCCTTAAACATTTTCCCATCCTACCCTTAAAACAAAACATTAGTTACATTTTATAAGTTTTGATATCAAGTATTTCCAATTGTATTTAGTTCTGGGCATTTAGAACATTTCCAAGATGATTCCTTCTTTGATCCATGACTGTTGTTTAATCTTAAACATAGACGTATTTTCTAATTTCCAAATTAGAAATGAAAGAACATGTTCTAAATACTGAACATATGTTAAAGAACATGTTCTAGATATGGATTCTTTGAAATTTGTTAATGTGCTTTATGTTTCCCCTGAGTCAAATGCTGGTTTAAAGACTTTAGTACAAATTCAAATTAACATAATAATCTTTAGTAAATGTATCAATGTATGCAGTTTGAAGAAAAAAATATTTTCAATACTTTTTATAATGGTTTTAGCCATTATAAAATCTGAAGTGAACTGGAAATGATCTTGTATTCAAAGAACTCTTAAAATACTTCAGAAAATAATAATGTAAAGAAGCCAAATTATGAAAGGTAATTTTATCCAAAAAATATATATAAAGACTCAAAATGCTTTTATCAATATGCAAACTGATGAAAGTACACAAAAATTAGAAAGCAATTAAAGCAATGATATCACTAACCCATTTGTAATTCAGAAATGGTTTCCACCAGTGACCAGTCTAAACTATAACCACAGTGGGATTTGTCCATCAGGTTATCCAGTACTTGTCTTACTGTCTGCCTCTCATCCACCATCATTGTTTTAGAACTGTCATCAGACATGTGGACTCTAATCACTAGCTGTAACAGGTAAAAAGAAAAGTAAAAGAACACTGAAAAATGGCATTCTAGAAAAGGCACTTGTCCAATACCAAATAAAATTTGGATTAATGTATCTGTACGTAAATTAAAACAAACAATGACTTTATTATGCAAAAATATAGACTAAAAATCAGACATCAAATAACTTGTTTAAATAAATTTAAAGCATTTAAAAAATATAACACATCAGGTTATAATGCTATGATTACTTCTTTTATAATGCATTTTATCCACAAAAAATAATACATGTGAAAAATGTATTACTAGGAAGAAATGCCCCTCTCTCTCTCCATATCTTAGAGGTAAATTACATAAACAAGGCAATTCTTTACAAATCCGTAAAACTGACAAAAATCCCAAACCAGAAAGAGGCCCACATATCACCTTTTTCACTTGTGCCTCTTTAATTTTCTCTAGGGCAACTCTGATCTTCTCAGCTTTCAATTTTGCTGCCTGTTCTTCCTGTGAACACAAAGCATTTCAGATAAACAATGCTAAGATGATGAAATATTTCAGAAACCTTTTATCCTTAAGGATGTTCCTAGCATAATTTCATTAAGAATATAACTCCACACACATAGAGCACATTTAAAAAATAACTGTTTACAAAAAGCAGATATATTGTAAAGGAACATTTTATAGATGCAGACTTGAAGCTGCCTTACAATAAGGCATTTCTACATTCCATATTCTAGAGAAAAAAGAAAAGAAATCTGTGATGCAGTAAATTACCAAGTTTGATTTTGTCAATGTGAAGTAGATAAATTTCAGGTTCCGGGATAGGAGATGTATAGTGGCCATCTTTGGGCCTGACAATTTGTTTTACCTGCACAATCCCTCAACTCTGAATTTATACTCCCTCCAAAGAAAGGACAAGCTTTTGCATACTAACGTTCTGTTGTTACACTGAAAGTATATCACTGTCATAAAAATATCTACAGCAAAAAATATTTATTTACAACCATATAAAAACCCTTTAAAAAATAAAAAGTGTAGATACAGTCTCATTAATATACCAATACAAACACAGGAAGCTTTATTGCCTAAGTTTCACTCTGCTTTGGAATATCATAAAATGTAATCAACATCTCATGTCAGTAAACTCAAAATTTGTTTCTATTAATTCACTGACAAGATTTTTAAATGCTAAATATAATTTTCCAAATAACTTAAAATTTCTAGTAACTTCTACCTCAGAAAACTTAGATTAAAAAGAGCAATAAAAATTATAACAACTAAAAATATACTTAAACTATTTGTCTATTTTTTTCTGAATTAGCATATAGTACTCTAATACTGGTACTTACTTGTAATTTCCAGCAATAGGCCATAATATGCTGTGGCATTAATCTCCAATGTAAAAAAAACTTGTACAAGTAAACCTTTGCTTATAAAGGATTCTTTTCTATTTCTAGGATTCTTTTCTATTTCTAGGCTTTTGATTACTCTGGAAAATATGTAAGAAAAATGAAAACTTCTTGGTTGGGTGCAGTGGCTCATCCCTGTAATCCCAGCACTTTGGGAAGCCAAGGTGGGCAGATCACTTGAGGTCAGGAGTTGGAGACCAGCCTGGCCAACATAGTGAAACCCTGTCTGTACTAAAAATACAAAAATTATCTGGGTGTGGTCGTGGGCGCCTGTAATCCTAGCTACTCAGGAGGCTGAGGCAGGAGAATTGCTTGAATCTGACAGGTAGAGGTTGCAGTGAGTTGAGATCACGCCACTAAACTACAGCCTGGGCAACAGAGCGAGACTCCATCTCAAAATAAATAAAAAAATAAATAAAATAAAACTTCCATCTTATATATTCCTTTAAGTCTAAAAAGAAAAAAACTAATCATATCAGCCAAACTTTATCCTCTCTGCATTGTGATGAAAACCACAATCCATATGTTATTCTTCATTAAAAAGCTAAAGCTTCCAGGGCAAAAAACAAAAAGTGAAACTCAATTCAGTTCATATATTTATTCTGTCTGCCTAAATTCTATTGGCTTTCTTATTTATGAACTGCTTTTCTTTCTATTTTATACTCTAGGTTGTCTCCCATCATTTCAAGCTTAGCATTTACTATTCTGTGGAACAGAGAAGAAAACAGTGGTTAGGGAAGGCAGTGAGCTTGGTTGCCAGAAATCTGATCCCTTCCAATGAAAGGAACCAGTGAATTAACATAATAACCAAGGTCTGGAAATACTATCTGTAAACAAAGAACTTTAGTTTAAAAATAGAGAGGGCTAAGACTCAATTCTTACACTATTGTATATTTATCTGCTAACAGACTAAATTATCCTATTTTTAAAGAATCCTTTATGCAAATAAACAAATAGCAGAATTATAAAACATGTTGACTACATTTTAAAATACAAAATTTTCTCTTTTTAAAACAAACTATGAAATGAGAAAACTAAATTACTGTCATTAAAACTCTCAGTTTTTAGAATTCTGAGTCTTAAAGAAACAAAATTATTAGGTAAATTACCCAAACTTATATGCATTTTTGATGAATAGAGTACTCCTTTATAAAAGAATCTGCAATACTAGCATTTTCCAGCACTTTTTATGAAATCAGTTACTTGATAATTTTGGGGGAAGAGAAAGAAGAAGGCAGAAGTTTCATGAATATTTTCTCAATGGGATAATGATCTTATTATATTCCTCATGGCTCATTTGCCACATCCTCATATTGTCATGAATTGCAAAAATGAAAATTTACCAAGGTATATTTACAAGTTTCACGTCATATCCCTGAAAAGTAAATTTAAAGTCTGAAAAGGAAAAACTGGTATGTGGAATCAATGTTTTGTACATTTGGAATACAAACATGAACTTCTTTTTTCTTTTTTTTTTTTTTTGAGACGGAGTCTTGCTCTCTTGCCCAGGCTGGAGTCAGTGGCACAATCTTGCCTCACTGCAACCTCCAACTCCCAGGTTCAAGTGATTCTCCTGCCTCAGCCTCCCAAGTAACTGGGATTACAGGTGCCCGCCACCATGCCCAGCTAATTTTGTACTTTTAGTAGAGACAGAGTTTCACGATGTTGGTCGGGCTGGTTTCGAACACCTGACCTCAACTGATTCACCTGCCTGAGCGTCCCAAAGTGCTGGGATTACAGGCATGAGCCACCACGCCCAGCCAAACATGAACTTCTAAAAGGCCAAATTCTTTATGGTATTATATAATCTGTAAATGTAACATTTTAAAAGTATAGAAGATGCCCTCAAAGCTGAACATATTTCTGAGAAAAAAAAAGGAATAATCAAGAGAATGAGAAGATAAGGAGGCATAGACTGGGAGAAAAATATTTGCAAAAGACAAATCTGATAACTGTTATTAAAAAAAAAAGAGAGAGAGAGAGCTCTTAAAACTTCTTAAAAGAAAAATGAACACGATTTTAAAAATAGGCAAAAGACCTGAAAAGATAACTCACTAAAGAAGAAAGATAGTAAATATGCATATAAAAAGATGCTTGACATTATTTGTCATTAGGGAATTAGAAGTAAAATGAGATACCAGTACACACACCTGTTAGAATGGCCAAAATCCAAAACACTGACAACACCAAATACTGGCAAGGATATGGAACAACAGAATTCTCATTCCTTGCTAGTGGGAATGTAAAATGGTACAGCCACTTTGGAAGACGGTCTGGCAGTTTTTTACAAAACTAAATGTACTTTTGCCATACAATTCAATTCAGCAATTGTACTCCCTGGTATTTACCCAAATGAGTTGAAAACTGATGTCTACAAAAGACATGTACATGGATGTTTATAGCAACCTTATTCATGAGTGCCAAAACTGGGAAGCAACAAAAACATCATCCAGTAAGTAACAGATAAACTATGGTGCATCATGACAATGGAATATTATTCAGCACTAAAATGAAATAAGCTCTCAAGCCATGAAAAGACATGAAGGAACATGAAGTGCATAACACTAAGTGAATGAAGCCAATCTCAGAAAGCTATTTAGTGTATAATTCTAACTACATGACACTGTAAAAGTCAAAACCATAAAGACAATAAAAAGATTACTGGTTGCCAGGGGTTAAGGAGGAAGGAGGAATGAATAGGCAGAGCACAGAGTTTTTAAGGGCCCATGAAACTCTTCTGTGTAATACAATGGTTGACATATGTTATCATATATATGCATAGAATGTACAACACTAGCCAAGCACGGTGGCTCATGCCTGTAATTCCAGCACTTTGGGAGGCCAAGGTGGGTGAATAACCTGAGTTCAGGAGTTCAAGACCAGCCTGGCTAACATGGTGAAACCCCATCTCTATTAAAAATACAAAAATTAGCCAGCACAGTGGTGGGCACTTGTAATCCCAGCTACTCGGGAGACTGAGAAAGGGAGAATAGCTTGAACCTGGGAGACGGAGGTTGCAGTGAGCAGAGATCACGCCATTGCAGTGAGCAGAGATCACGCCACTGCACTCCAGCCTGGGTGACACAGTAACACTCCGTCCCCCAAAAAAAGAAAAAGGATGTGTAACCAACTAACATACATTAAACCAATTAGATTTCCTAACCATCAATAAGAAATTTTTATAAAGCATCTAGATGCGGGGCTATTTTAACAAATCCAAATCCAGCTGCTTTTCCATTTGTTCAAAATGCTACTCTTTATGCTTATATAAATTAGTCCATGTTAAAATTGTATGAAATTAAAATTTAAGAGCTGGTTTAATTTCAACCTAGACATATTTTAGTTTATACTTCTCTAGTTTTATTAAAGGATAATCCTTGCTAGCAGCTTTCTGAAGAAATAGAACTGATCATGATACCTCTTTTAGTGTCTGAATACCATCCCTGGAACAAAACTGAAAATGGAACAAAATATGTCAAATTGCAAGACTCCTAATATTTTTATGTTTCCTGTGGGTAATAAGCTCTTTCTCAGAGAGTTCTATGTGTCTACTAAAGTACTCACCATATCTTTTAACTATAACAACTTTGGAAAAATAGAAATTGTCTTAAGCTCATGGGGTGTTGTACAATACAGGAAAAAACAATAAACGTTTGCTGATACATTTAGATGACATACTTAGAAGACCTCCAATAGTTACTTATAAAGGCAATGCAAATTTGATGCTTACAGCCCAAGTTTAATACAAAAGACAAAGTTTTATTCATCTCATGTTCTGGTGCCAAAGTCAGGTGTTAAGTCTTCTGCCCCATATCCTTTAACTATCCCTTTCTTCACAACTATCCTAAATATAAGTAAAAAATACCTCACACGTATAAAATCTTAAATTTCTCTCCTATACCTTCTCTTCAAGAGCAAGAGACAATCCACTTTCTACTGAAAAACTCCTGTGTGACTATCAATAACTACCAAATGCCAAGCCTCCTCAAATTTACATAAAGGACAAAAACTAGGTGAAGATCCTATGATTAAATGAAAGCCAATACTGTGGTGACAAAGTGTTAGAACATTCTCTATGGTGTAAAAATAAGAATACTTACAGAAAGTGCTACTGTTGCTAAGTTCTTCCTTCAACTGAGAAATTTAAGCTTTGTGGGTTCAGAACAAACCCAGCTGAAATTAAGGGGCTAAACAGTGGTTAATAATTTCTTCAGGATCTAGTTTATTTCATAGATTACAATAAAAAGTTATGTAAATTAAAATGATTCAAATAGAACTTGGGACTGATATAAGCAGTTTAAGGGTCATTAAATAGTTATTATGTAACACTGCTTAGAATCAAAATAATTACAGTAACAACTATAGCTGATCCTTGAAAAACCTGAGTTTGAGCTACATATGCAAATGTTTTCTATAAATACATTTGGCCCTCCATACTGGAGGGTTCTGCATTCCTAACCAAACTCAGATAGAAAATACAGTATCCTCAGGATGCAAAATTCCCTGTATAGGTCAGGCATGGTGGCTCATGCCTATAATCCCGGCACTTTGGGAGGCTGTGGCGGGCAGATCACCTGAGGTCAGGAGTTCAAGACCAGCCTGCCCATCATAGCAAAACCCCGTCTCTACTTAAAAACAAAACAAAACAAAACAAAACAAAAAAAACTCGCTGGGAGTGGTGGCATGTGCCTGTAATTCCAGCTACTCAGGAGGCTGAGATAGGAGAATTGCTTGAACCTAGGGGGCAGAGGTTGCAGTGAGCTGAGATGGCATCACTGCCACTCCAGCCTGGGTGACAGAGCAAGACTCCGTCTCAAAAATAATAACAACAATTAAATAAAATAAGTAAATAATGAAAATAATTCATTATACAGAGGGACAACTTTTCATGTCCAAGGTGTCAGGACCAACTTCAGGACTTGAGTATGTGCAGGTTTTGGTATCAATGTGGGTCCTGGAAGCAATTCCCTGTGTATACCAAGAAATGACTGTCGTTTATTTTTAAACTTTTTGGGTTTTTTTGGCAGGGAGACAGGGTCTCACTCTGTTGCCCAGGCTAGAGTGCAGTGGTGTGATCATGGTTCACTGCAGCCTCGACCTCCCGGGCTTAGGTGATTCTCCCACCTAAGCCTCCTGAGTAGCTGGAACTACAGGCATGTACCACCAAGCCAGGCTAATTTCTGTATTTTTTTAAGAGATGGGTTTCACTATGTTAGCCAGAATGGTCTTTAACTCCTGGGCTCAAGCAATCCACCTGCCTTAGCCTCCCAAAGTGCTGGGATTACAGGCATAAGCCACTGACCATTTTCATTCAAAACTTGCAAAAAATAACTCTGCTTACGGTAGGAACTTTGTTTGGTTCACTTCTGTATCTCCAGGGTCAAAAACATTGTCTGGCACATAGTAGATACTCAGTAAATATTCGTTGAATGGATAAATGAAGTTATTTATTCAAGTTTCCAGCTGCAGTTAGAGAAAAATAAAAAAGCCTCAGTACGGCTTGAGTGATCTGGCTCCTCCTGCCTGCTTCTCCAAACCCAAATCAAGACCCTTGTACTTTCATTCAACTAGGGTGACCCTGGCAAAATGGTCTTTTTTCAACTTCTCAAACATGCCAAGTGCCTTCCCTTAACCTATCTACATGGAACACTCCCTTATGCCCCAGGCTGGCTTCTTTGCATCCTTCAGGCTTTAGCTTAAATGTTACCCTCCTAGAACCCTCTGATCTCACCATCTAAATAAAATGTACCCCTAATCTTTTCCCCAGTATGTTCTACTCCTTTGTTTCCTTTATAGCACTTAACGTGATTTAAAACTTCTTTACATGCTTGCTTGTCACTGTGTATTATCTATCTTCATAAGTAGACTGTGAGCTCCTGAGGGTGGGGAATAGGTACATTTTATACAATGTTATATCCCAGCACCCAGCAATTCATGGCTCAATAAATATTGAATTGGCAACAAAAATGGAAAAATAGTAAATTTAATCTGAGAGCCATGTATAAAATGGTTTGGAAGAGGGACAGGCACACATAAAGAGCTCAGAGTGAACCTGTAGTAAAGTGGTGGCAATGGGAATGTAACGAATGGGTGAGCTCAGTAAATCCCGCAGATTTACTGAGCTTCATTAGAAATTAATTTAGAAATTCATTAAATGAGAAGAAAGGTGGCAAATATGATCAGAGGGCTCAAACCTGGTAAACTAGGAGAATGGCAGCATTCTAAATAAAACAGAAAAGATGACGATGGATATAAAATGGAGCCCAGGGATAATGTAGGTAAGTAAACTAACGACCTGTGGGATTTAAGGTGCTGGTAAGATGGTGGTGATCTTCTAGGAAATGCCTAACAGCTGTCTGGAAATGTGCTCTTGGGAGAGATATCCATTTAGAATAGAGATCCTAGTTGAAGATACAAGTGTGGACTCTAGGGAAAGAGAGTAAATAAAGAATGAAGAAGGGAGAGCTGAGGAAAAGGGAAAAAGAGCTATAACCAGCTTACACTTTTACACTTCCCTGACCTTTAAACTTCTACCGCCAGTCACAGATCTGCTTTAAGGAGAGAAACTCAGAGTAGAGAAAAGGTCCTACTGCTGACTTTGTTCAAGGGCCTTTGAGGTGCTTCTTGGGGAGATTTTAATTTTGGTCTACCATCTTCTTTCATCAATGTACAAGGTTAGAAAGAAATTAAAGCAAACAAACCTCAGATACAATAGTAACAACTTAGGGACATTACCCATAACTATATATTTTTCAGAAATAAGTCTGATATTCTTGCATTTAATATTTAAATAAGCTAATAAAATAAAAATATGACTTAAAAAGAGATAGAAAGCAATCTAACTTCCCTATTGTATTATTCCCTAGTTAATGATGATAATGGCTAAAAGATTTTTAATGAATATAAAATACCAGCCCAGTGAAAATCTGGCTGGACTGATTCAAAACATTCCAAGAGCAGAAAACTGGACCATTAAAATTGCAGCTTCCTCTTCCAATTTGACTAAGTTAATATTAACTAAGATTCTGTTTATATGAGTAAATGTTTTAATTAAAGAGGAGGTGATAATATAAAGAACTAGGAAACAAAGTTTGCTAAAGAAACTCAGAGTATGGATAACCATTAGTAGTAAAAATTACAATTAAAGCAATGTTTTTTAGACTTTAAAATGCAATAGTGTTAAACTAGAAAAAGTACTACAACATACTTGGGAAGATTATTAGACATTTACAAAAGTTTAAAAACTAGTGAAAATTACTGAATATATTTTATACTCTCAATATTGCCTGACAGTCATTAAGATCATAAATAATTACCTTCTGTAAAAGAAAAAGTATCTCTATTAATGACAAAGATGCTGGAATAAGAAAATAATAATATAAGAGCATGATCAAAACAGAAATCATGTTCTACCTACAAGGCAATAAATAGTTACACGCATGTGGAAAGAAGTATCACCTTGGTCAGCAAATGAGAAGGTTTTCCTGCAATGTTTCTCAGAAGAAGGGAGGTTTCCCTGTCCAGATAGGAGTGCTTGTGCAGAAGAAAGAGAAAAAAAGGCAATAACAGAAGTCAGTGGAGGTTTTATGTGTTTAAAACATAAAGTAGACAAAGCGAGAATGATTCTCTATAATTAATCTCATATCTTTCCCCTAAGTTGAGTGAAATATATCCACAAAGAAAAGTTAAAAAAAGAAAAAGAAAATGAAGAGGGAAGTAAAGACATCATCTGTGCCCATGTGTGTCCCAGCTGACTCCTGCTGATTCCTGCTGATCTCTCCCTCTTTGGGAAAATGGATAGTACATGCAAAGATCACAGAGCCAGTCTGCCTTCTAGGCCAGCATTCATGAACACTGTACATAGCACACAAATAAATGCATGTCAGAGACCAATGACTAAACTTCCTTTCTCTTACTGAAGTCTAACAAGACCTACAAAGCCTTAAATAGTTATTTTGATTAGAATAAGCATCATTTTAAAAATCTTTTCCAAGTATTTCTGATCAATTCAATCATAGTCACCAAGAGGAAAAATACTCATCAATATTTTACCTGTTGGATATACCTGTTTTCAGTACAATTAACCCATTCATTATATCAGAATATAAATAGGAGTACATTGCACAGTAAAAAATCTGCATAGCAAATGACATGAACAAAATATTCAGAAGTGTCACACACTTAAATTGATTAATTCAAGTAATTGTTTTCCTGAAAATAATCTGTGAATAGCATAGCTCGTTATCATTCACCCCTTAATAACTTTTCAGTAATATAAGTTATTACAATTGTATTTCATTTATCCTTAAATTGCAGTTGTTCTGATATATATGTAATTTGGACAGGCCTCTCATGAAAAAATTCCCAATTAGTATTTAATGCTACAAGGTTACTAATCACCATTTTTTAAAAATGTACAATACAGCTGAGTAAAAGTATAGAAAATATTCTGTTACATTTTATAAATCTAAATATAGGTCAAGTTATTCTTGACAAATTATTTGCAAAGAAACTAATGCAAACAAATACTAGAGCGGCACCCACTATCAGAAAGGACACGGTCCCTAGCACTTTGAGAGGCCAAGGTGGGCGGATCTCCTGGTGTCAGGAGTTTGAGACCAGCCTGGCCAAAGTGGTGAAACCCTGTCTCTACTAAAAATACAAAAGTAAGCAAGGCGGCTGGCAGGTACCTATAATCCCAGCCACTAGGGAGGCTGAGGCAGGAGAATCGCTTGAACTCAGGAGGCAGAGGTTGCACTGAGCAGAAATTGAGCCGCTGCACTCTAGCCTGGGCGACGAGCAAAACTCTTGTCTCAAGAAAAAAAAAGTACCTATATGGTCATAGATGATAAAACACACTACTTCAAGATTAAAAACATTGTTACAGATGACAATTACCATCTTTGCTCACATCTATACTGTGTTAATTTTGCTATATGGTATTTAATTGCCTGCATTTTTTAAGCTGTGTTTTAATGCAAGGTTAACTTTACAAGCATACCTGCCCCTCTCCCCGATTCCTTATTAAAAAAAAAAAAAGAAACCTAAGTTCCGTTTTTTTTTTTAATTAGACATATTCACCAAGATTAGCACTAACAAAGTCAAACAATAAGAACAGAGAAAACTATCCCTAGGTCCTCATTTAACTAGATTGTGTAGTCCTCCTAAAGGTAAGACTGACTGACTGCTCCATAAAGACACTAGGTAAGTAGAAATTTCTGAAAATTCAATTTAGTTTGAGGTTAATGCTCAGCCAAGGAGGAGGGAGGGAATTGGGAAAAACAAAGAATAAAAAGCACAATTTAAAAGAGTAGCCATTCTTTGGTTTCTTTAGTTCTTTTTTTTTTTTCTTTCTTCTTGAGACAGAGTCTCCCTCTCTCAACCGGGCTGGAGTGCAATGGTATGATCACAGCTCACTGCAACCTCTGCCTCCCGGCTTTAAGCAATTCTCCTGCCTCAGCCGCCTGAGTAGCTGGGTTCACAGGCACAGGCCACCACACTCAGCTAATTTTGTATTTTTAGTAGAGACAGGGTTTCATCACGTTGGCCAGGCTGGTCTTGAACTCCTGACCTTAGGTGATCCAGCCATCTTGGCCTTCCAAAGTGCTGAAACTATAGGCGTGATCCACCGTGCCCAGCCATGTTTCTTTACTTCTCTAATAAACTTGCTTTCACTTAAAAATAAAAAGAGCAACTATAACTCTCATTGCTCTTATTCCCATTCATTTTTTACTATTCAGATATAATGGGGAAAATGTATTGTTACACAATTACTATGTAAAACATATATAACATGTATTTCAAGAAATTACTTTCTTGAAAACTTACTGCTATTTATCTTATAAAAATTACTTTTTTAGAAAAAAGATCTCCAAGTGAGTAGAGTATTTATATTCAGATAATTATATTTCAAATTTTAAAAACTAAAATCTGCATCAGGCCATCAAAACAAACTATGATTTGGTAAATGTAATTCCAAACATTAAATTCAAATTTAAGCTCTTAAAAAAAAAAAAGATTTAATCAGTTCTCCATCTCATGACCTCAAGACTTCAAGTCACCAAAAAACTGATAATTTGGTAAGTATGAGGCAATGATATTTAATTGTATCTGTTTAATGACACAGAATAGTTGTCTATTTTGAAATGTTAAACTATTCAAATAGCTTAAAATAAAAAGAGGGTATGCATTATGGTTGGTGGTCCCAAAATATGCCACATTCAAAAAATGAGACCACAAACAATAGCTAAACATGATCATAAATTACATCCATGGATGGTTACGTAGCTATTCACTGTTTAGTTATTAGCAGTGAGGAAGGTCAGGTCTCCAGGTTCTATTTAAATTACAGGTATTTGTAGCAGAAACAACAAACGTCTAGAAACCAGAAGCAGCAAAGTCCACTGGGCATGGTGGCTTGACCTGCAATCCCAGCTACTCAAGAGGCTGAGACAGGAGGACCACTTGAGTCCAGGAGCTTAAGGCTGCAGTGAGCTAGGATTATGTCACTGCATTCCAGCCTGGGCAACAGAGAGAGACCTTGTCTCAAAAAATAAAGTATCTTCCTCCAACTGGTACCAGTTATAACACTGATCCTAGAATTCCTTGCTCTTCCAAAAAAAAGGGGCAGGGGTGGGGTGAAACCGGTTACTGGAAGGATGCAAGAGGGTGAGAAGAGTGGTACAAAGCTGAACAACTAAGGAAAGCAAATTATGTAGTAAAACTACATAATTTCTACCAGGGCCATATTATCAGTGAAACATTTTAAACTGCAGAAATTGTGTTCTGGTTCAGAAACAAGTTGTACATTTTTCACCCTAATCAATGGGGAAAAAAATCAGTGCTATCTGTGTCTTTGTCTTTGTGGGTGGTTCTGCTATGGAGATCAGCAGTTACTGTGGCTAAGTCGGCCCATCCTGTTTAGAAATATATTTTAAATGTTTAGTTTTAAAAAAAGATAATGGTTTGGGCATGGCATCCAATCAGCCTTCAGTTTTGGCTATGTTGCCAGTCAACAAAAATGCACAAACAGGGCCTTCTTATATTTTCTTTTATTCACCAACTATAGACACAAAGTCAGGGGCTTATTTTTAATCCATTTTAATGATTTCTTTCTTTGTTTTCCTCTTCCTTTATTCAACGATTTTTTAGGTTCCAACTTTTGAGCCAGGAACCATGCCAGCAAAGATGCAAAGGTGCCCAAGATGAGCATTCCTTGCCTCACAGAACGTAGAGTCTAATAGGGAGATGCCGACCAACTTGCAACTACAAAACAGTGTAAGAGGTAGGTGGGCAAGGAGAGGAGTATTTAACCCTAAATTAGGGGCTTAATAAAGTAATTCTAAAAAAGCTTACAGTCCTGGATGATGACTAAGAGGCTGCTGGAGTAGCAGTGTGAGGGAGCGTGGCAGGGTAGAAACAGAGGGCAGGCCGGGTGTGGTGGCTCACGCCTGTAATCCAAGCACTTTGGAGGCCAAGACGGGTGGATCACCTGTGGTCGGGAGTTCAAGACCAGCCTGACCAACATGGTGAAACCCCGTCTTAGAAAAAAGTAAAAATAAAAAAATTAAAAAAGAAACAGAGGGCAAAGAATGGTTCTCAAAAGAGGATAGTTCTGCCCTCAAGCAGGAATTTCAGAAAATGTTGAGGACATTTTGGGCTGCCACAATGAAGAGGAGAGGGAGAGTTACTGGTATTTATTGGGAAGTCGAAAATGCTAGATGCCTTGTAAGCATGGTACAATGTCAGTAACAACAATAAAAGTCCAACATTCCACATGACTTGTAAATGTCCTTAGACGGAAAGTCATAGAGATAGGCAATCTTGTTTACAACAATCTAATCTTAGAACCTAATTTCATTTTACATATAAAAAGTGTTTTGTATAATTTTAATAATGAATGAATTTTCCAGGAGTGCTATTGCCCTCTAAAATAAATTGAAAGTATGCACTTTCTTTTGTTCTGAGTTTACGAAGAGCTGTTCATAATGTTGGAAAATAATTTCACCAATGGAAAGCTAGCTTGAAATAAGAGTTGCTGGTACCACAACTGGCAGTGTGCACTGTCACATGCCAGTATGATAGGAGAGATTTGGAATTCCTTTTAAAAGAATTAAGAACTAAATAATATTAAATTAGTGAAAACACAAAATGAGCTTTATTAGTAAAAATTGTTTTAAAATATTTCATACTACTGCTGTCATATTTAAAATATATAGTATGAAAGGCTGGGCATGGTAGCACATGCCTCTAATCCCAGCACTTTGGGAGGCCAAGGCAGGTGGATCACCTGAGGTCAGGAGTTTGAGACCAGCCTGGCCAAATGGTGAAACCCCATCTCTACTAAAAATACAAAAATTAGCCAGGCATGGTGGCACACACCTGTCGTTCCAGCTACTTGGAAGCTGAGGCGAGAGAATCGTTTGAACCAGGGAGGTTGAGACTGCAGCAAGCTGAGATGGCGCCACTATACTACAGCTTGAGCAATAGAGCAAGACTCCACCTCAAAAAAATAAAATAAAATATACAGCACGATAAAAAAAAATCTACATTGTTAAAAATCAAATAAAGTCATTTTATTACTACCACGTCATCCCACATTATAACACTGAAATGATTTTGTCATTGCAATGATAATCTTACCTCATTTGCAAGAATTTTACATGTTCCCATTTTCTCTGCTTGCCTGTAACTGTCTTAGCACATTATCCCTACTTCAATTAAGATTATTCCCCTTTTTCTGATAGCATATACAAGTATGTCACATATGCTATCACTTATCATAACATGTTTTAATTCTGGAGTCCACTCATATTTGTTCTTTTTCCTGTACTTCTTGAGAAAAAAAAAAGACTTCTAATTTCACTTCTCTTAAACCCAAAGTTCTTGATTATAGGTAGTTGTAAGGTTTGACTACTTCATTACGTCTTTTAATAGTGGCAGCTAAGTATTTACATACTGAAACAGATATATTACTTTATTATAAATTACTTTCTCGTTACTTCTCCTTCATACTAGGTGTTGGGGCATTACATTCATATAAAAAGTAGGTATGTAAGTAGGTTATATTATTTGCAAATTTCACTTGGACAGTGAAGATGGTGGTAGAAATCATCACAAAGGTAATTAAAATTTTTCTGTTAGCCACTTTAATTTTGAAAGTATAAAAAGAAAACACTGAAAATATTCATATCTTTTAGTTAACCAAAAATAACCAAAATTTTAACAGGTAATTAATACAAATATATATATTTTGAGAGTCTTTCTCTGTCACTCAGGCTGTAATGCAAAGGTGTGATCTTGGCTCACTGCAGCCTCTGCCTCCGGGGTTCAAGTAATTCTCCTGCCTCCACCTCCTGAGTAGCTGAGATTACAGGCATACGCCACCACACCTGGCAAATTTTTGTATTTTTAGTAGAGACGGGGTTTCACAACGCTGGCCAGGCTGGTCTTGAACTCCTGGCCTCAAGTGATCTGCCCGCCAAGACTTCCCAAAGTGCTGGGATTACAGGCATGAGACTTTCATAGTAAGTCTTTGAAGTCCAGTGTGCATTTTATCCTTACAGCACACAATTTGGATTAACCACATTTTAAATACTTAATAGGCACACGTGGCTAGTGGCTACCATCTGGGACAGTACACCTCTGAAGCATCCACATTTGCCAACCACTGACCAAAGAATACATTTTTAAAGGAAGGAACTAGGTTTCCAGTTAAGCATCAGTGCAGAAGAATTATTCCATTTGGTATCTCTGCTGTAAAGAACAAATAAATTTGTTAATAGTTTAAGAAATTTACAAAAGCCCTGAAGCTACAGAAGAAGGCATGTTGTTTCAGGTTCTAATACAAAATTATTGACATCAATTATACTACCACCTATATAATCATACCAGAAGTATTAATATTTGATGGTACCATATTTAAAGTTGCTTGTTTTTACTAATTTATTGTTTAATTTTTATTTGAAAAATTGAAGTTAAATGAAAAGGTTTCATCATTTGGAGTTCTAATGAATGCATTCCTCTTCATTAAGTCACCCCATGGCATGTTTATAGAACTTACAGGTGTCAGTTCAGCCTGTTCTTCTGTGAAGTCACTATGATGCTTGGCCTGCTTGCTGGAACATCTCAGAGAAATAGCATGCTGTGAAAATGCAGTAAGGAAGAAAATGATAGGTAAAGGAGGTGAACAGGGTAGTTCTCATTAGCGTGCAGGAAGAGAAAAAGATCACTGAAGTGAAACAAAACAGTAATGAAACAAAATAGTAATGAAAAGTTGCATGCAATTACCTTTCATTCTCTTATATGCAAAAATTATAAAGGTAAGACCCAGATGATCCTAACCCTTAATAATTTAGAGATAACCTGACTCCACTTCTGGACAGTAGAGTTCTATGAAAGAATTGTGCAGAAACATTATGTCCAATACCAATTCATGCTAACAAACCTCAACTGGGCCTTAACCACTGTGTTTGGCAGTGCTCTTAATCTTTTCCCCTCATTCTGCTAAGTCATCCTCTCAAAGCCTGTTCCAAGTGTCCATGTTCTTCAAGCTTCTAGCTTCCCTCTTCCCTCTCTTCATATGACTGTACTTCCCTCCATGTGAAAAAACTACACCCATTTATCATGAGGATCTTCATCATCAGAGCATACCTTGTAATTATACCCATATTTTTATCCTTCCCTAGAATTCTAGATGAATAAAAATGTTTCGTTTCCCCTTCCAAAGCTAAGCATGTTCTAGATCCCATTCATTCCCTCTCCTAAAGAGAGTTATCTTTAGTCTCTGATACTCAACTACATCAGTTCACTGAGGGTGAGAGGAAGAGAAAAGCGTTCAGTTCTTCTGTGTACCCTCCTCTTGCTAAACTATGCTTCTCCTCTCCACTGCCAAATTCCCTGAATTCATGCTAGAAGGTGCCTCCTCCACTTCCCAGCCACTCATTTATCCCTTAATTTCTTGCAATCTTTCTCCCCTAAAGCCTTCATCCTTTGAGTTATAATGTATTCTGTAATTCATTCTCAAAGTCATCAAGAACTTTTTAACCAAAAACGTTTTCTATTTTTTCCATCATAGTTCCTACCACACTGTACCGAAATCACTTGTTTGGTTGTCTCTATATCTACCTCTCCATATAATAAATTATCACTTCATAAGAACCTTTTTTTTTGAGACAGAGTCTCGCTCTGTCACCCAGGCTGGAGTATAGTAGCACGATCTCAGCTCACTGCAACCTCTGCCTTTGGGGTTCAAGCAATTTTCCTGCCTCAGCCTCCTGAGTAGCTGGAATTACAGGGAACCACCACCGCGCCTGGCTAGTTTGGTATTTTTAGAGGGCATGGAGTTTCACTATGTTGGCCAGGCTGACCTTGAACTCCTAACTTCAAATGATCCACTCACCTCCGCCTCCCAAAGTGCTGGGATTACAAGCATGAGCCACCCCACCTGCTCAACATTGTGTATTATATTCCAGTTTTATCCCTTACACCCCTCCACGGTGCCTAGGCACTCAAATATTAACAGAATGTATGAATAACTATTTCTGCTTGTCCTTCATGCCACATACTTGGCCAAACCAAGACTGTTTTTGTTTTTCCCTCTGTATTTTCTCATTAAACATATTCTGTTTCAATTACTACATCAACAGGGAGGCCTGTCAAATCTATACTGCCAATATCCTTGTTCTTAGGAAACACATGCTGAAGTATTAAAAAATATAAGGGAATGATAAATGCAACGAACTGTCAAATGGTTCAGGAAAAATAGAGACACAGAACAATAAAATGTGGTAAAATGTTAAAATTACTGAATCTGGCTAATGAATTTCATGAGTTCTTTGCACTATTCTTTAAAGGTTTTGTAAGTATACCATTATTTCAAACTAAGTTTTTTTTTTTAAATCTATTCTTTCTAGACTCAATCTTGCACAGGTGTCCATCATATATTTCCAAATGCTTACTGGTTAAACTTTTTAAAAATCTAAATCTGGGCCAGGCGCGGTGGCTCAAACCTGTAATCCCAGCACTTTGGGAGGCAGAATCACTTTGAGGTCAGGAGTTTGAAACCAGCCTGGCCAACATGGTGAAACCCCATTTCTACTAAAAATATAAAAAATAGCCAGGCATGGTAGCTTGCGCCTGTAGTTCCAGCTACTCAGGAGGCAGAGGTCATAGTAAGCCCAGATGGCGCCACTGCACTCCAGCTTGGGATATACAGCAATCATCTGTATCAAAAAAAAAAAAAAAAAAAAAAAAAAATCTAAATCTAAATCTGAAGTATTCAACAAGAGATGACTGCCTAGGTATCATGTAAAACAGTATGATGGAATACTATAGTTATTATTCAGTATGCCCTTCCAGAAAAGGACATATCTGAAGTGACAAAACCAATAGAAAATAGTAAACAAAGATTAAAAATTTATGATGTTACATTAACATGAATAAAAAGGGACTGTGGAATAATATAGCTTTTAATGTTAATTAGGTCCATTTCTGTAAAGTATTTTCTTACCAAAAAATATCTGCTCCAAGTCTAATCTTTACCTACTCTTTATCATTACTTTCATAAATCTAAAAGCTGTGCTCAAAACATGTAACAAAAATGTCCAGTGAGTTTCCCGAGGGGGGAAAATGAATTTAAAGGTCAATTCTCTGTATAAATTTTGCTGTATATTTTCTCAGTTTTGAAAACTTTCATTATTGTTACAAAGTGTTGTGTCATTTGTGTTTGATAAAAACTTTCTATCAATCTTACAAAATCTCTCCACAAATTTCTGCAAATAAGTTATGAACCACTATTTTCTTGAACCGAATCTATGACATGTTAAAACAAAGTGCCATTTACAAGCCAGAGTCCTTGGGGTGGGGGTAGAAATGTACATATTAAAAAGCATTGATCTGGCCAGGCGTGGTGGCTCACACCTGTAATCCTAGCACTTTGGGAAGCCCAAGCGGGCAAATTACTTGAGGTTAGGAGTTCGAGACCAACGTGGCCAACATGGTAAAACCCCATCTCTACAAATACAAAAATAAGCTGAGTGTGGTGGTATGTGCCTGTAGTCCCAGCTACTAGGGAGGCTGAGACATGAGAATCACTTGAACCTGAGAGACAGTGAGCTGAGATTGTGCCACTGCACTCTAGTCTAGGCAAAACAGCATGATCCTGTCACACACACAAAAAAATAAAAAGCATTGATCTGAACATAGGAGCCAAACCATTATAAAGAAATGGTCTTGTACCAAAGTAGTGGTTACAAAGAAAACACTTCCTTGTGATAGCTAACACTTTAGATTACAACTATAAAAAAGAAGTGGAGGCTTATGACCATTCATTGGTGTTTCAATAAAATAGATTTCCATCATCTTTACTGACAAGTGTATGCATTTTCCACAAATATTATGCTGAAAGTAAGTATAACACGATGGTTAAGAATGCAGACCCTGGTGCTAGAGTGCCTGGGTTCAAGCCCCAGCTTGGCCATTTATAATAGCAAGGTGGTTCTGGACCTATCATTTAATGTTTTCTCATGTGTAAAATGAAGGTAATCACAGCATTTATCTTCAAAGGTTGGTATAAAAATTACATCAGTGATTAATATTACTACTAAGAGTGGAAACCTGCCAGCCCTCATCTTAATTTTATTTAAGCTTTTTTAGTTTAGAGCTAGAGTTTAACTTAATTTTACTTAAAATATTTAAAAAATATACACAAAAACACCACAAGATGGGGATGTTATTACATCCATCTCTTTGCCTTTTTCTCTCGTGCCCATGTAGTTCTGTCTCTAAGTCCGCTGGCTCTGAGAACACTGGCCAGTCTACTCGTCTTGACTTTCCTTCAATTCTGTGATGAAGCAGCATGATATGGTGGTATGAGCTCTATACCCAGTATGTTTGGGTTCAAATCCTTGGTCAAGTTCTTTAGTCACTCTCTGCCTCAGTTCCTTCCATTGTAAAAGAGGGATAATCGTACTCTCCGCAAGATGTTGGGCTCTGCACCATGTGTGTTAAGCCATAAAGCACAATGGCTAACAGAGTAAGCACTCAATTTTTCTATTTCCTCCCCCCTTTTCTCTTTATTCTGCTCTCCTTCTACTGGATATTATATAGCCAGTAAATTTCTGAATGTTTTTAAAATGATTTCTTTTTGTTTTATAGCCCCTATTCATTTTAAATAGATGAATATATTTCTTTTTCTTTTTTTTTTAGACGGAGTCTTGCTCTGTTACCCAGGATGGAGTGCAGTGGTGTAACCTTGGCTCACTGTAACCTCCGTACACCCTGGGTTCAAGTGATTCTCCCACCCCAGCCTCCTGAGTAGCTGGGATTTCAGGCGTCTGCCACCAAGCACAGCTAATTTTTTTTTTCTGTATTTTTAGTAGAGATAGGATTGTACCATGTTGGCCAGGCTGGTCCTGAACTCCTGACCTCAAGAGATCTGCCTGTCTTGGCCTCCCAAAGTGCTAGGATTATAGGCATGAGCCACTGTGCCTGGCCATATGAATATATTTCTATTCTTGTCTAAAAAATGGTCCTTTACCAGCCCTCCAGAAACCCAAAATAAAGACAGACCTAAACCTAAATAAAGATGCTTTTTACTTCTGCAGAGAAAAAAAAAAAAATCACACAGATTTCCAAGAAACACATACAATAAGAGTCAGGGCCTATGTGTCAGTGATTATTGGGCAAGTGTATCTAAAATATGTTTGTGTGAATTAGGCCTTTCCCCTGGATTTCACTAAATCTTCAGACTCTTTTTTCATCTGATACCTATTCCTTTAATTTTTTTTTTTAAATGGAGTCTTGCTCTGTTGACCAGGCTAGAGTACAGTGGCACTATCTCAGCTCACTGCAACTTGTACCTCCTGGGTTCAAGCGATTCTCCTGCCTCATCTTCCTGAGTAGCTGGCATTACAGGTGCCCATCATCACACCAAGCTAATTTTTATATTTTTAGTAGAGATGGGGTTTTACCATGTTGGCCAGGCTGATCTCGAACTCATGACCTCAGGTGATCCACCCGCCTTGAACTCCCAAAGTGCTGGGATTACAGGTATGAGCCACTGTACCTGGCCTTACCTATTCCTTTAAATTTGGCAAAAGGTTTTGCTGAATCTTAAGAAAAACTTGATGATTACATTATGTATATTATGATGGAAAAAAATCCTTTGAATCTGCTAAAGTAATAGCTTTACAAAGTATTTTCATTTTAAAAATACATTGTCATGTATAAAATTCCAAATTCAAAAAAATTAAAATTTAATAATCCCACCAGAAAAATAAAGGTAAATTCTAACATTAACCTTTAATTAGTAAATCCTACTTTATATAAAAATAACATGAAATTACCATTTAAATTTACAAACTGTTGTCTTATTGAGATGTTTTATCAGTTAACATGAATAGAAGTACTACGAAGATGAGTAAATCAGCTACAACATATTTCATAATGGTTGAGAAATAGCCTTTATTACTATTTATTTCAACTACAATGAATTCTAATTTTAAAAACTTAGCAAATGGTCATTACTGCTGATGGATTTTATAATAATATTAACTGAAATTATTCTATAATTCATTTGGGAAATAAGCATTTTTAACAATTGGCTATACTTTAAGATTTTTATGAAAATTAGGAAGCAAACATTGTGGTTTTAGAATTCAAACACAGATTTCTCAGTTGTCTGACCCACTTAATTTCTTCAGTCTTAGCTTTGATGAAACTGTATGAGGCTTAAATGAGATAACATATGTTAAGTGCTGGAAGTACAGTATCTTAACAAAAACCAAGCAAAAGAAAGGCAAGTATAAAAGATAAACTCTTTTAGAAGTGCAATTGTACTGTGCCTGTCCACGTGGACTCTCAGAGAGCAAGGAGGCAGAAAGATAAGCCACAATATTACTTTTAGATGGGCAACTTGACTACCCATGACCCCAAGATGAAACAGTACTAACTTCAAATTGGCATTTCTAACTGATACTTGTATCACTAAATTTCAGTAAAAGCTACTATTCTATCCTGTGTTTCTCTAAACAGTTAAGTATAATTACTGGCGCTAGAGAACCTAGATGTGAAAAAAGAATTCACTATTAAAGAGTTTTTACATATGTTACTTCACAGTCACCATCCTGAAAGAAAACAACTGCTGATAATTTTAGAGTGTAGGCTTCTAGATTTAAAATGGTGGAATGAACACATGCATATATTTGTTCATTCAAATATTTGAATACTTCTTTTTTGAGACAGAGTCTCACTCTGTCACCTAGGCTGGAGTGCAGTGGTGCAATCTTGGCTCCTGGGTTCAAGCAATTCTTCTACTTCAGCCTCCTGAGTAGCTGGAATTACAGGCATGTGCCACCACGCTTAGCTAACTTTTGTATTTTTAGTAGAGACAGGGTTTCACCATGGTCAGGCTGGTCCTTAACTCCTGATCTCAAGCAATCCACCCGCCTTGGCCTCCCAAAGTGCTGGAATTATAGGAGTGAGCCACCATGCCCGGCCAAATATTTGAGTGCTTCTTATGAGCCAAGTACTGTTCTCAATGTTAAGAATACATCAGGAATAAAAGAAACAAAAAATCTCTCTCCTCATGAAGCTTATATTCAAGTTGGAGAGGACAATCAAAAAGTAAAGTATATAGTATGTTAAATGACAGTAACTACTAAAGAGAAAAAAAAACCAGAAACAAGAGATAAAAAGTAATCACAGGCTGGGCGCAATGGCTCACGCCTGTAATCCTAGCACTTTTGGAGGCTAAAGCAGGGGGACTGCTTAAGCCCTGGAGTTCAATATAGTGCCTGGGCAATATAGTGAGACACCATCTCTACAAAAAATTAATTAGATGGACATGATGGCATACGCCTGAGGTCCCAGCTATTCAGGAAACTAAGGGCAGGAGGATCCCTTGAACCCAGGAAGCAGAGGTGCCAAGATGGCACCACTGCACTCCAGCCTGGGTGAAATAATGAGACTAGGTCTCAAAAAAACAAAATAAAGAAAAGGTAGTAACAGGGCATAGTTAAGAGGAGCTCCATTTTTAAATAGCATGATCAAAGAATGCCTCAACAAGAAAGTGACATCTAAGCAAATTCCAGAAGGTAACTAGGAGAATGTTACACAGACAACTGGGGAAGGGCATCCAGGCAGGGGAATAAATGCAAAGGCCAAGAGGCAGGCTCTGGTTGCTGGCTGAGAACAAGTATGGGACAGTATGGCTAGCGGGGTAAGGGACAGAGAGACGAAAAATAGGGTGGTAATGGGAAAGCAGATCAGGTAAGGCTTTACAGGCCATTATAGTGGTTTTGGCTATACTTTGAAATGCAAAGCCTTTAGGTTTGAAAAGAGATGATCTGGCTTACCTTGCAAAAGGACCACTCTGGCTGCAGTGTGGATGATAGACTGTTAAGGGGAAGGTGAATGCAGAAAGACCAGGTGAAAGCCTATTCAAATCTAGATCAAGATGATGGCAGTGAAGATGGTGGGAAGTGATCATATTCTAGATATATTTTGAAGATAAAGCCAACAGAAGTTGCGCTAGATTGGAAGGGAGGTGGAAAGAAAATAAGTAAAGACAGATTCCAAGGAGTTTGCTTGATGAAGGAGGAGGATGGAGTATCTATTAATTGAGATAGAGAAGATGGTGGGAGAAATAAGATTGAAGAAAAAGGACTTTAGATTTAGACCAGTTCAATTTGAGCAATCACTTGTGATGGTTAATTTTAGGTATCAACTTGACTGGATTAAGGAATACCTAGAGAACTGGTAAAGCATCTGGGTATGTCTGTGAGAGTGTTTCTAAAGGAGATGGTGTGTGAACCAGGACTGAGTGGGTAAGATCTGCCCTTATTGTGAGTAGGCACCATCCAATCGGCTGGGAGCCCCAGATAGAACAAAAAAGGCAGAGAAAAGGTGATTTCTTCCCTTTCTTTCCTAGAGATGGGACACTCTACTTCTGCTCTTTGATATCAGAACTCCAGGCTCCCCTGCCTTTGTACTGCAGGGCTTATACCAGCAGCACCCCCTTGGGTTCCCAGGCCTTCAGCCTAGGACTGAGCCACACTACCACCATCCTAGGGTCTCCAGCTTTCAGACAGCCTGTCATATGACACTCTCAGCCTCCATAATGGTATGAGCCAATTTCCATAATAAATCCCCTCTTATTTCCTATTGGTTCTCTCTCTCTGGAGCAATCTAATACACAATTATGCATCCTAATAGAGATATTGATTACAGATGGAATGTATGCACCTGGAGTTCAGGAGAGAGAGAGAGAGAGACTGGCCAAAGATACCTATATTTCCTTGAATCTAAGACGATTTGATGCTGGTACTTTCTTGATCTTTATCAGAAACTTTCAACAGAAGGACTTCATACAACATACTGTAACTGCTACCTTGCTGAATCATGAGTAACAAATGCCATGCAATTTAAAATGTGATTTCTCAACCTTGGCACTATTCTGGGCCAGATAACTCTTCTTCGTGTGGGCTATCTTGTGTACTGTAGGATGTTTAGCAGCACCGCTGGCCTCTACCCACTAGATGCCAGTAGTAGCACACTCCCTTGATGGACAACCAAAAATGTTGCATATCCCCAGGTGGACAAAGTAGCCCAAGTTATGAAGCATTGTTTTACAGGGATTAAAATGGGGGTGGACAGATAGGGAAAAGAAGCATATGGCTGAGTGGTAACCAATTTAGCAAATCCAAGAAAAGCTGAATGCTGGGCCAGCACTGGAAAAAAGCAGAGGAGCACTCAATTTATATTGTGTAACCTCAGAAGTCCCCACAAGCAAGAGTAGAGTAGAAGTGATGGTGGGACTAAAAGTAGGAAGACTGGTTGAAAACACATTTAAGAAAGCAGCTAATTCCTAGACTCCCTCCTTTATTTACTTGCCCACCAGCAGTGGTCTAAGGTACAGATTAATATCCACTCACAGGACCTAACAGATCTTAGCTTGGCACCAGATTCACTCAGTTCTGTAGAAAGAAAGCTAGCATGCTGGCATGCTAGCATGAGATATGCCATCTTCAGAGGGAGTCCATACAGGCCCTTTTTGGGCACGTAAGTGATAGCTCATTCTAAGGGAAAGAGACCATGTGGTAAGTGCAGAAATCACCCTGGGTTAGGGAAACTTCATGCTCCATGGGAACCATCAGTACCTTGTAATAGTCAATGAGGATAAGTTCCAGGGCCCCTTAAAGGACATGTTCACACTCACTTACAAGAGTTACACTGCTGGCCAGGTGCAGTGGCTCCTAAAGTGTAATCCCAGAACTTTGGGAGGCCGTGGTGGGTGGATCACTTGAGGTCAGGAGTTTGAGACTAGACTGCACAACATGGTAGAACCCTGTCTCTACCAAAAAAAAGAAATACAAAAATTAGCTGAGCGTGGTGGCATGTGCCTGTCATCCCAGCTACTCGGAGACTGAGACACAAGAATCATCTGAACCTGGGAGGCAGAGGTTGCAGTGAGCTGAGATTGTGCCACTGCACTCCAGCCTGGGTGACAGAGCGAGACTCTTTCTCAAAAAGAAAAAAAAAAAAAAAGTTACACTGCACACCAGGAAGTCAAGGAGGTCTCTGTCTTTTCATAGGCTAATTTAGTTCTTCATGGACAGTCTTCCTGGTCCATATGTACTCACCAATCAGGGGTCAATTTCACAATAAACAATATTACCTGGAGATATTCTATATAAATTCTTAATCTAGTATGTTTCCAGGAAAAGAGTGCCAGGTGAAGGACAACCCAAGGTCATTTTCCATGAAGAAAAGGATTCAGACCTACTGTCCTCTCTACCTACAGCAGTGGTGATTCTCAATTGGGGGTGGATTTTGTCCTACAAGGAACATGTAACAATGTCTGGGGACATTTTTAGTTGTCACAACTGAAGAAGGTATATGTGTACTACTGACATCTAGTGCGTATGGGCCAGGGATGCTGCTAAACATCTTATAATGCATAGGACAGCCACTCACAACAGAAAACTAGCCCAAATGTCAATAGTGCTGATAGCTGAGAAACCCTGACCCAGAAGGATTTGATCAAAGTTTACAGACTGGGCCAGGTGCAGTGACTCACACCTCTATTCCCAGTAATTTGTGAACCTGAGGTTGGCAGATCACAAGGTCAGAAGATCGAGACCATCCTGGCCAACATGGTGAAACCCTGTCTCTACTAAAAATACAAAAATTAGCTGGGTATGGTGGCGTGTGCCTGTAATCCCAGTTACTCGGAAGTTTGAGGCAGGAGAATTGTTTGAACTAGGCAGTCGGAGGTTGCAGTGAGCTGAGATGGCGCCACTGCACTCCAGCCTGGTGACAGAGTGAGACTCCATCTCAAAAACAAACAAACAAACAAACAAACAAACAAAAGAAAATTCACAGACTAAACACTGAGGACCAACCTCAGTGTTTCTAGACCTAGAAAAAAGCATATTGAAGCAAGTTCCAGGTTTGCTACACCACATTTCTATACTCCTAGGTAAGGCAAAAGAACAGGCTAGCCATGTTATATTTTTTAACTCCTTTTCCTGCTATAGTCCTGGTTTCCTCACCAAACCTTACATTAAACTCTTGTACTAAACATTACACCATTGAATACTGACATCTTTACAGTATTGACCGTGATATCCATGGATACCACTAGATACTATTTGAAGTGTGCTTGCTGGGAGAAAGGAACTTTTCATGTTTTACTTTAATTTGCCCCTATACTGTATGAACTTTTATAACAAGCATATTTTACAGAGAGACAGACACACATACGGTATTAGAAGATCCTTAATGATTAGTTTATAAATTGTCCTCATGCATCTTAACCCAACTCAAAATACTGTAAACTGATTGGAAGTAGTATCAACGTACAAAACAGAATAGCCAAGAAAGACCATCCCTAATAAAATATTGCTCCTATCCTAGCAGGTAAATCTAAAAGACATGAAATGACACATACTAAGTAGTTGTGCTAAATATAATTCTTAGGTATCACGAAATAGAAGTCAGTTTTCAAGTTCTCTATAGGATATATACCACTTAGATAAGTTTCATTTTAATAAATGAAAGTTTATTCTTCAAACTGATAAGATTTGCTAACCTTCTTTGAAATAATTCAAGTTAATCTCCAAACTACCATGATTCATACTCCTTTTGTGTTCCACAGTAACAAAAACAAAGCTAGGCACATGGGTGGGTACCAAGAGTTACTGACTGATGGAAATTATTCCAAAGAATTAAATTAGAAAAAAAAATCAATAATGTCAAGTAATAGTTAAAATCTAAGATTTTACTTTAGTACTGATTATTCACAGATTCTTTTATCTCATATTAGAGTATAGTAAACACAAGCTTATTGGAAAGGTTGACTTGACTTTATCCCCAGTTTTCTTCTTTCTTGCTGCTACCCTATGACAGAATTACCATCTCTTTGATGAAAAGAACTCAATAAAGAATTCTCTTTCACCAAACTCAGCTTTTGGTAAAATTATCACAGATCTATTCCTTAACCTTACCCAGTCACACACTAAAAAAATTCATCTTTTAAAAACCTGTTCATGAGTAACTTTTGGTTCTCCGAACCACCCTATCAGGAAGGCAGATATAGTACTACGAACTCCATTTTACTTGTGAGAAATTGATGTTTAGAGACGTTGAATAACTCACTTAAGGTGCCATGGGTAATGAGCGGCAAGGAAAACTCATAATCAAGTTTTCTGATTCCACACCTGGTGGCCCTTTCCAACATACCATACTGACTTTTTGATAATGAAATGGAGGGTTGGGCACAGTGGCTCACACCTATAATCCCAGCACTTTGGGAGGCCGAGGCAGGCAGATCACCTGAGGTCAGGAGTTTGAGACCAGTCTGGCCAATATGGTGAAACCTCATCTCTACTAAAAATACAAAAATTAGCTGTGCATGGTGGTGAGTGCCTGTAATCCCAGCTAGTTGGGAGGCTGAGACAGGAGAATCACTTGAACCCGGGAGGCAGAGGTTGCCATGAGCCAAGTTCATGCCACTAAACTCCACCCTGGGTGACAAGAGTAAAGCTCAATCTAAAAAAAAAAAAAAAAAAAAAAAAGGGATAACGAAATAAAGTTAAACCTGAAAACTAGAATCTTGGGAGGACTACAGTGACAATATGAGTGTTTTTCTTAAGTTTTACTTTAAATCAACATACATTAAAAAGCAATTATCAGCTGAATAACTTAGTAACTAAATGGCTTTGCAAATCACATTTTAATTTTTCAAATCATGTGAAACAACTCATATTAACTCAATAACTTCCAAATACTATAGTCACGAGAATAAAAAAAAGAAACTAAATTTCTTCTAAATCATCTCTGTGCCATTACCATATCTGATAATATATTCCTTCTGTACCCTTGATTTAAAAACCTATCTCAGAAGTATCTTTGACAAATTCTAAATGAAGAAGAATTTAAAAAGTTAATTAAAATTGCATTATTTTAATATAATTTCTCTTTTTTTTAAATAATAAAATACCAGGAAAAAAGTTCCATTTGTTTACCTCAGTAATTGGCTGCTCTTGATGTGTCAAATCCAGTTCTTGAGGGCGTGTTACTTTATCAATATCCAAAGAATCCATGCTGGAGGCTGCAGAAGTGATGCTGGAACGGGAGGAATTACTAATAGAGCGTACTTCAGCATCACTCACTGTGCCTGCTGAGGCGGTTCTTCTGTGCTGATTAGTTACTAAGGGCTTAGTATCTTCTAGTGCGGACTGCTGAGCAGCCTCATCCATGCTCAAGGAGGCCTGTTCTAACTGTGCAGTGACATCATCCAGGGAGTAGCTGGCGTGGGAAGGTTTAGTTATCCTATTAGATGAAGAAGATAATCCTTTCAAGGTGCCATGTTTCGATGTATGTCGGCTAGCAGGCAATTTCTGAGTAGCTTTCGTTTCTGTGATTTGACGCTTACTATTTCCTGAACCAATACTGCTGAGCTCCTGCTCTATAGAGCAAAGATCAGCCATCAAGGCATCCAGATCCACAGTCTCTCCCTGATTCAGAGCTTCTGCAATGAACAACACATACTGTTTCCAGAATTTGTACATTTTGTTATAAATCAGTTAATAAATACAGGTAATGAAGCAAAAGAATATATTCTGTTGGACCTAAAGCAAATAAAATTTAGTATTTCTGGTTTTTGCTTTAAATTCCAAAAGAAATTTTTAGAAGTACACAGTCCTCTTTTTTAAGGCTTGTAATAAACAGAAGAGAATAAATTATGAGTTCAAAGACAAAAACACTACAGAAATCTTATACTGTCCATGGTTTTAACCACATTCCTCTGTGCAACTTTTTACCACAGGCTTCAATACGTTATTAATACAATCAGGCTTTGGTAGAGATGTTAATACCAAAAGAACTGAGGGCATAAAAAAAGAAGTCAAAAGTCTAAAAAATTATAAACTGACATGTCAATATTACACAGTTGACTAGGTAGAATAAAATAAATAAAGACCACAGGGGCTGCTTTGAAAATTACTAACAAGTAATTTCACTGGACTTTAAGCCAGTGAAAAAACAATGCAATTAAGTTTGCCATGGGGTTCCACCTGGTTATGTACTTTGTCAATTATTAATAAAACCAACTATCTTTTAGTTATGTTCTAGTTTGATTTTTTCTGTGATATTTTCCATTAGTAATATTAATAAAATACCCAAATCAAGAAATTTAAGAACTTGGTCAGGTTACGAATGTAGCTTTTATATTGAGTTTTTATATTTGGAATTGTAGTTGTACTGCTCCTACATCATATGACTTAGCATACTATTTTACATTTTTTTTCCAATTACATCTTACCATTCAAGTTGTATATGGAGAAGCGGTAAGAAAAGTTGGCCATGTTTGTTTCCTGGCGAAGAGGAGATCTTTTCACTGGTTCCATGCGCTTGTCAGAATCCAAACTCTTTATAAAAAGAAAGTGTAATAGTCACATTGAATTCAGGTTTCAATAATATAAAAAAGATGAAGTTTGTTTTATGATTAAGTGAATTACCACATTATAATTAATAAAACCAAAGTTCTCCTAAGTAATAGCCATAAGGAAAAGTATAATTGGTTTTGACATTATTATTTTGGTTATACTTATTTCAATCTTTAGATATACGCTTTTTTTTGGAGACAAATCTCACCCTGTAACCCAGGCTTAAGTGCCACGGCACAATCTTGGCTCACTGCAACCTCTGCCTCCCAGGTTCAAGCAATCCTCCCAGGTAGTTGAGACCACAGGCATGTGCCACCATGCTCAGCTAATTTTTTTATTTTTCTAGAGACAGGGTTTTCACCATGTTGACCAAGCTGGTTGCAAACACCTGGCCTCAAGTCATTTGTCCACTTCAGTGTCCCTAAGTGATGGGATTACAGGTGTGAGCTACCATACCCGGCCTATGCTTACTTTTAAAGGCACCTGAGACTGTCATAGTTCAGAGTAAATATCTTTTCAAATATATTAAGTATAGTGACTGACTTCATTTTATATACATTCATTGAAAAATAAGTGAGGCATATGCATACGGACATGGTAAACTAAGAAACAGAAGGCCAGGTGCGGTGGCTAACGCCTGTAAACCCAACACTTTGGGAGGCTGAGGTGGGCCAGTCACTCGAGGTCAGAAGTTTGAGACCAGCTTGGCCAACAGGGTGAAACCCTGTCTCTACTAAAAATACAAAAATTAGCTGGGCGCAGTGGCGGGCGCCTCTAATCCCAGCTACTTGGGAGGCTGAAGCAGGAGAATCGCTTAAGCCTGGGAGGCGGAGGTTGCAGTAAGCTGAGATCCTGCCACTGCACTCCAGCCTGAGCGACAGAGTGAGACTCAGTCTCAAAAAAAAAAAAAAAAAAAAGAAAAGAAAAGAAAAGACAAGGAAACAGAAGCCATAAAGAGAGTTCGAGAGTTCTTTCTTTCCTCAGAGGGATTTGGTTTAGGTTCAGGAAAGCCTCAATATTTGCTATGAAGTACCCTGAAGATAAGGGACAGTTCTGGAATTTAAAATTAGTGAGACTCAAGATTCACTAATTTTTTTTTTAATGGAAAGTGATTACAACTTCAAACAAAAATGAAATATTCTTGTCCTTCTCCAGTTCTATTAACATGAGGGCAAACTGTAACCCAGCTACACTGCCTGTGGCAAACCTTGAATTATACTGTACACTTTGGGTAGGGTGACTTGTAAGTTATACTTTTAAGTTTAAATAATACTCTTTTCCTCTCTAACCTTTCTACAGTAAGGAAAAAAGATATTTACAACAGAGAAATTCAGAAAAAGGGCCAGTAGTTATTGTTTAATAGATTCACAAAATATGAGGACTGGTCTCTTAAAACTTTAATTTCTATCTAAGGTAAGTACTGAATAAGCTTCAAATTGTAAAAGAATGCTGGATATTCTATTTGTTTATAATGCTGTCTTCCTTTTTTTGAGACAAGGTCATGCTCTGTTGCCCAGGCATGAAGTCTTTTAACCTTTTTTAAAGGGGTTGCTGAGAATTTTATGAAAGCTATGAATTCTTTTCCAGAAAAAAATGCACAAACATACAAAATTTTACAAACTATTTTAGAAGACTGATCAACTACCTAAAACTTTAAAACTTAAATCTGTTTTAATTCTAAGTTGAAAATTCCACTGAATACATGACATAGGTGCACAGATGACACTAATGAACTAAATAATGAAATAAACAAGAAACTTGAGGTTTTAGCCACAAATTTCGTAAGTCAAACATTTCTTGAAAACATCCCAAGTGTTATAAAGCAACACATTAGCAGTGAGTCACACTATGAAATTGTTTTAATCTTTTTTTCTCTCTAAAGACAGATTTATATAATGAACAGTCACATCATTAGTGGCTCTTCACACTTTTTTCTAAGTGGAGTCTTGCTCTGTCGCCAGGCTGGAGTACAACAGTGCAATCTCGGCTCACTGCAACCTCCACCTCCCAGGTTCAAGTGATTCTCCTGCCTCAGCCTCCCGAGTAGCTGGGATTACAGGCATGCACCACCACGCCCAGCTAATTTTTGTATTTTTAGTAGAGACAGGGTTTCACCATGTTGGCCAGGATGGTCTCAATCTCTTGACCTTGTGATCTGCACGCTTTGGCCTCCCAAAGTGCTGGGATTACAGGCGTGAGCCACTGTGCCCAGCCTCTTCACACTTTTGTCAGGCAACTTAAAATATAGGGGAAAGTACAAGGTACCTAACCAGTAGAAACACCCTCTTCAGGGGAACATCATGTAGTTCCTACTCCACCCAGAGCAGCTGGACCAATACCTACCTGCCTGTTCTCTTTTAGGTCCCTCCTCTCAAGTATAAATGATAAAACCACATGGTCAATTAAGAACACCCCACATGTCAGCTGGCCCTTGCATACTTTCCTCCATGCATTATCATTTTCTGTTTCTTCTTCTTTGCTTCCTCTTTCTCTTAAAGCATAGAACTGCATAGCCTAGTGATAATCTCAAAAATCACCCTTTTTATAAATTAAGAATTAAACAGAAAGGGTTTGGCAACTACAGACATAAGACATGTCTGATAAAAAATAATGTTACTTTTGATTAGAGATGAAGGGAATGATCCCTATGAAATCCCAGTAGGAACTGAAAATATTCTCCCCTGGCCAAGCATGATGGCTCACACCTGTAATCCCAGCATTTTGGGAGCCCGAGGCGGGTGGATCACTCAAGGTCGGGAGTTCAAGATCAGCCTGGCCAACATGGTGAAACCATGTCTCTACTAAAAATACAAAAATGAGCTGGGCATGGTGGCACATACCTGTAATCCCAGCTACTTGGGAGGCTGAGGCAGGAGAACTGATTGAACCCAGGAGGCAGAGGTTGCAGTAAGCCAAGATCACACCACTGTACTCCAGCCAGGGCGACCAGAGTGAGACTCTTGTCTCAAAAAAAGAAAACAGTATTTGCAAAGGTATATGTCACAACTGAGGAGAGGGAAAAAAAAAAAAAAAAAAACATTCTTCCCAAAATACAGTATTAACAGATTATGGTCACAAAGATGTCTGCCTTTCAAAATGATCTACAAGAATTACATGAAGAGTTTATCAGTTTGAATTCTAGACTGCTACAGAAATAAGCTGTTGCCCATCTTACTTTTCCTTTAGTTAAGGAATCTCATACCTATACAATTTTACACAAATGTTCTTCCCAAAGACATTATTTATGGATAAATAAGTTTTGTTCTAATGTTCTCATTGCCATTAAGTTAAATTTATTTAATAAACATAACCATCTTCACATACTAAATATAATGTATTACTGGGGCAATAACAACAGTACCCTTTCATTCTAAAAAGTGTGCTAGTTTATTTTTTATTATTTTTATTTTTTTTTATTTTTATTTTTTGAAAGAAAGGAAAAGAGAGGAAAGAAAGTGAGAGTGAAAGAAAGAAAAAAAAAAGAATGTACGAGAGAAAGAAAGAGGAAGAAAAAGAGGGAGAGAGAACAGGATTCTTGTTCTACTGCCCA
>CAUYLG010045712.1:0-12202 GCA_963573385.1 Cacajao melanocephalus | reverse complement strand
TCTCTCTCTCTCTCCCTCTCCCCGCCCCGCTTTCTTCTCTGATAGAGTGTTGCTCTTGCTCTGTCGCCAGGCTGGAGTGCAGCCGACCTTGTGATCCACCTGCCTCAGTCTCCCAAAGTGCTGGGATTACAGATGTGAGCCACCACGCCCGGTGTTTTTTCCCTCTTAAACCTGTATATCTTTGTCAGTGCCTGTTCCAGGCCCTGGTTTGGATTCAAGCCTTTTGGGGAAAACTTGCAGTGGGCTGGGTCACAAAGCAGGCAAAGCATTCTGCTTTTTGGTCAGGACACAGAAAGAAAGCAGGAGGAACTGGAGGACCCTGCACGCCTACCAGCTAGGGGTACTTGGACAGGTCCGTCCATCACTCAGTGTCTCCAAGCACTCTCTCCTTGTTCAGGTTGTCAGAAGACCCCAGAGAATGCTTGGAAAGTGCCTGCCCTCACAGTGGGGCCCCCAGCTATGACCAGGTGGTAGGGACATCCCAGCTCTGTTGCTGGGGGCACTAAGGTTTGCTGGCTCTCTTGCTCTTGTAAAAAGGAGTGTCAGTTCCTTCTCCCAGAACAGAGATGTCATCTGCAAGAGTAGGCACAGGAGGGTTTCCAGATGCAAAATATATCTTTGAGGCTTGTCACTAGACGTTTATCTTCGCAGCATATTTATCTTACTATAAATGAATTCTAAAAATATTTAGATAGCAAACAATAAGAGAAAACAAGGGTAAGCCCTTTTTGTTTGTAGAGATAGGTTCTCCCCGTGTTGCTCAAGGTGATCCAACTCCTGGGCTCAAACAATTGATCCTCCCACCTTGGCCTCCCAAAATGCTGGAATTACAGGCAAGAGCCGTCACACCCGGCCTCATCTCCCTTTCTGAGTCCCTCGTACCTCCTATGTGCACACTGCCTCTCCCAGCTCCACCTCTAGGAGTCTGCTCCACATTCCACCCTCCCTTAAAATCTAGATTTTAACTTGTCTTGGCCCTCAGTGACCCATGCTGTCACTAATTTTAACTATTTGCACATTTGCTTTTTTTCTTGAGACGGAGTCTCACTCTGTCGCCATCCTGGAGCACAGTGGTGCAATCTCAGCTCACTGCAACCTCTGCCTCCTGGGTTCAAGCAATTATCTTACCTCAGCCTTTGGAGTAGCTGGGACTACAGGCCCACACCACCACGCCTGACTAATTTTTGTGTTTTTGGTAGAGATGGGCTTTCACCATGTTGGCCAGGATGGTCTCAATCTTTTGACCTCATGATCCACCGGCCTCAGCCTCCCAAAGTGCTGTGATTACAGGCGTGAGCCACTGTGCCTGGCTACACATTTGCATTTTAAAGTAAAGCCTGGGCCGGGTGCATTGGTTCATGCCTGTAATCCCAGCACTTTGGGAAACCGAGGAGGGCAGATTGCCTGAGCTTGGGAGTTCAAAACCAGCCTGAGCAACAAGGCGAAACCTATCTCTACCAAAAATGCAAAAAATTAGCTGGGCATGGTGGCAGGCCCCTGTAATCAGCTACTCAGGAGGCTGAAGCAGGAGAAACTGTTGAACCCAGGAGGCGAAGGTTACAGGGAGCTGAATCACACCACTGCACTTCAGCCGAGGTGACAGAGCGACACTCTTGTCTCATAAATAAATAAAACCTGTAGACTGATGTGTTGGCTGGTAATCCCAGTATTTTTGGAGGCCAAGATGGGAAGATCATTTGAGCTCAGGAGTTCCAGACTAGCCTGGGCAACATAGCCAAGACACATCAGCTGGCGCCCCCACCCTGCCATTTCCTAACCCCCATCTCTACAAAAAATAATAAAATAAAATAAAGCAAGTTTGCTGTTATTCAAGACCCAGAAGCAAACTGTGGTTAGAAGCACAAGCAGGTAAGTCTTGTGAAATAGCAGCTGCAAGGCTGGGTGTGATAGCTCACACCTGTAATCTCAGCACTTTGGGAGGCCAAGGCAGGCAGATCACTTGAAGTCAGGAGTTTGGGATCAGCCTGGCCAACATGATAAACTGTTTCTACTAATAATAGAAAAATGAGCAGGGTATGGTGGTGGTCGCCTGTAATCCCAGCTACTCAGGAGGCTGAGGCAGGAGAATGGCTTGAACCCAAGAGGCAGAGGTTGCAGTGAGCCGAGATCGTGCCACTGCACTCCAGCCTGGGTGACGAGTGAGACTCCCATCTTACAAAAAAGAAAAAAAAACAAGAAGTCATAGATTGTGAGAAACACCATTTTATGTACCCCTCAGAAAGAAAAGAAGAAAGAAAGAAAAAAAAAGATGCTGCCATATAAACAGCTGTAATGCTTTCTCCCAGCATTGGATGTAAGATGCATCCTGGTTTCTGAGGTATAAAAATATGAAAAAAAAGTTCCCTCTGAATGAATGAATGAAATCCAGGCATGGTATCTCACACCTGTAATCTCAGCACTTTGGAAGACCAAGGTGGTAGGTCACTTGAGGCAGGAGTTCGAGACCAGCCACGGCAACAGAGGAAAATCCTTGTCTCTACAAAAAAATTAAAAATTGGCCAGGCACGGTGGCTCACACCTGTAATCCCAGCACTTTGAGAGGCCGAGGCAGGCGGATCACCTGAGGTCAGGAGTTTGAGACCAGCCTGGCCAACATGGTGAGACCTCATCTGTACTAAAAATACAAAAATTGGCTGTACATGGTGGTGCGTGCCTGTGGTCCCACCTACACAGGAAGCTGAGGCAGGAGAATCGCTTGAACCCAGGAGATGAGGTGGCAATGAGCTGAGATCACGCCATTGCACTTCAGCCTGGGCAACAGAGGAAGAATCCATCTAAAAAAAAAAAAAAAAAATTAGCCAGGTGTGGCACATACCTGTAGTCCCAGCTTTTCGCTTCCCAGGAGGCTGAGGTAGGAGGATTGCTTGATCCCTGGGGACAGAGCAGGACCGTCTCAAAAAAAAAAAAAAAAAATCAGATACCATCACAGAATGTGGTCATTTGATCTAGTGGCTCTTACCATGAAGTCTGAGCCTTGAGCCTTGGTGTCTCCATCACCTGGATTACCCCAAACTTTCCCTCTCTGGGCCTGAATTTTCTCATGGACCAAATAAGCACAGAATGGATGCGTTTCCTCTGGCCTGCTGGGAGGCCATAACACACTGAGAGGCAAGGGCTGCTTTGCTGCTCTCTGCTGCCCCCTGCTGCTACAGGGAGAGAATCGGATCTTGGGGATGACCCAGCACTCCTACACTCCTAGGGGTGGTGAAGTGCAGCAGGCTGATCCCTAATAGGAAATAAACCTGTGACTTTTTTTTTTTTTTTTTTGAGACAGTGTCTTGCTCTGTCGTCCAGGATGAAGAGCAGTAGTGTGATCACAGCTCACTGTAACCTCGAATGCCTGGACTCAAGCGATTTTCCCATCTCAGCCTCCTGAGTAGCTGGGACTACAGCTGTGTGCCACTACCCCTGGCTAATATTTTTGTTTTTTGCCAAGATAGGGTCTCAGTATGTTGCCCAGGCTGGTCTCAAACTCCTGGGCTCAAGTGATCCTCCCACCTGGACCTCCCAAAATGCTGCTGGGATTACAGGCATGAGCCACTCCTCATGGGCCCCCTTGTGATCTTAAATGTTGTGCCAGGCTCTTCACATTCCAGCCTCAGCATCCAGGTTTCCAATGTGTACCACACAGCTAAGTCAATCTCTTGGAAGATTTGGTTAGCTCGAGTTTCATTTCTCAAGCTCAGCATTCTCATCTGTTCAATGGAGATGATAAACCCTGACCCACTTTCCTCTAGGGTGGGTGGGAATAAAGATCCACTGATAATAAAGATATAAAGTTGCCACCCAAGAGTGGGGGGTCCCCTTTATACCCTGGGAGGAGGAAGAGAAAGAAGGCTGAGGATGTTGGGAAGTCAGTCTTGGCAGCCTCAATTTCATCAAGTATAAAATAGGATAAATAACATGTTGCATTTAGGATTTTTTTTTTTCTCTGTCACCCAGCCTGGAGTGCACTGGTCCAATCATGGCTCACGGCAGCCTTGACCTCCTGGGCTCAGGTGATGGTCTTGCCTCAGCTTCCCATGTTGCTGGCACCACAGGCGTGCACTACTATGCCCAGCTAATTTTTATTTTTATTTTTTATAAAAGACAGGGTTTCACCATGTTGGCCAGGCTGGTCTTGAACTCCTGACCTCAGGTGATCTGCATGCCTCAGCCTCCCAAAGTGCTGAGATTACAGGCTTGAGCCACCATGCCCAGCAATTTTTATTTTCTTTATTGTTATTATTTTTAATAGAGATGAGGTCTCACTTGCCCAGGCTGGTCTTGAACTCCTGAGCTTAAGTGAGCCTCCTGACTTGGCCTCCAAAAGTGCTAGGATTACAAGTGTGAGTCACTGTACCTGGCATTATTATTATTATTTGTAGATATGAGGTCTCACTACGTTCAGCCTAACCTGGTATCAAACTCCTAGACTCAAGTAATCCTCCCACCTTGGCCTCCCACAGTGCTGGGATTACAAGTGTAAGCCACTGCACCTGGCTGCATTTCGGATTGTTGAAAGACCGAAAAGAAAACGTAGGTACTCAGTGGCACACAGTGGGCTCAGAAAACAATACCCCAAAATGAAGGTCTTGGACGAGCGTGCTGAAATCCCAGCACTTTGGGAGGCCGAGGCGGGCAAATCATCTGAGGTCAAGAGTTCAAGACCAGCCTGGCCAACATGGTGAAACCCTGTCTCTACTAAAAATGCAAAAATTAGCCAGGCATGGTGGCAGGCGCCTGTAATACCAACTCCTCGGGAGGCTGAAGCAGGAGAATGGGTTGAACCCAAGAGGCAGAGGTTGCAGTGAGCCGAGATCACACCATTGCACTCCAGCCTCCTGGGGTACAAGAGTGAGACTTTGTCTCAAAAAAATAAAAAGGTCTCAGGAGCAGCCTCAGCCTCAGCCTTAGCAGTAAAAGCAGTAAAAAGTTTTCTGTGACTCTCTCCTCCTGTCTCTCAATCCCATTCTCCCTTGAGACATAGACACTAGAATCTCTCTTCCCCGAGGCAGGTCATAGAAACCAGAAGCCCTTTTCCCCAAAGCCAGCTGACAAGCCTAAAAATATTACTCTAATTTTCCCTCTGTCCTATCTGTGAAAACTGGCCATAAAGAAATTACCTGACCTACTTTGTTTGACTGTTGGTCAGAAGATCCCCATTCAGGCCAGGTGCAGTGGCTCACGCCTGTAATCCCAGCACTTTGGGAGCCCGAGGCAGGCGGCTCATGAGGTCAGGAGATCAAGACCATCCTGGCCAACATGGTGAAACTCTGTCTGTACTAAAAATACAAAATTCTTGAGTTAATTTTTGTATTAAAAAAAGAAAGAAAAAAATAGAAAAATTAGCTGGGCATGGTGGCGAACGCATGTAGTCCCAGCTACTTGGGAGGCTGAGGCAGGAGAATTGCTTGAACCCAGGACTCAGAGGTTGCAGTGAGCAGAGGTTGAGCCACTGCACTTCAGCCTGGCGACAAATCAAGACTCCATCTCAAAAAAAAAAAAAGGGGGGGGGGGAGTGCGGAGTTCATTAAGTATTAAATTATGTGATCACAAAGTCCCACAATAGGCTCTCTGCAAGCTGAGGAGCAAGGAGAGCCAGTTCATGTCCCAAAACTGAAGAACTTCGAGTGTAATGTTTCAGGGCAGGAAGCATCCAGCACGGGAGAAAGATGTAGGATGGGAAGCTAGGCCCATCTCTCCTTTTCACATTTTTCTGTCTGCTTTATATTCCCTGGAAGCTGATTAGATTTTGCTCACCAGATTAAGGGTGGATCTGCCCTCCCCAGCCCACTGACTGAAATATTAATCTCTTTTGGCAACACCCACACAGACACACCCAGAATTAATACTTTGTATCCCTCAATCCAATCAAGTTGACATTCAGTATTAACCATCACAAGTCCACCCCTTGTCAACTTGAACCCAGACATCTTCTGAGAACATACATAATCTTCAAATAAAGACAGTAATGAGGTCATAATTATGCCTAACAATGCAACTATCCTTCGTACAACTGGAAATGCACCAATCCCAGCCCAAATACTATTACATAAAGTTAACAACGCTTAAATGCTGATATGAAGTCAATAAATCTTATGTCACATGATAAAGGAAATAAAATGAGGATATTTTCTTAGTACAAGTGTATACATGCACAAACATGTTTTTAACAAAAGGAGGAAATACTCATGACAATTACATTCCTCATTTCTGTAGCTGGTCACGTGGTTGTAGCCAGTACTGACTACCTTCTTCTCCTACCCATTCTGTATTCCCTTTGCCTTCAGCAAGCACCTCAGCAGGTTGTGGGTTTTTTTCCTGGTGGAGTGACACAAATCTTCATTCCTGAAGGGTCTGGACTATTTGTGGTCCTGCCTGGATGGAGCTGATGTAGTTTCCCATTGACCTTAACCACAAGGCATGGTAATTTTTAATAAAGACGGGGTTTCACCATGTTGGTCAGGCTGGTCTTGAACTCCCGACCTCAGGTGATCCGCCCGCCTTGGCCTCCAAAGTGCTTGGATTACAGGTGTGAGCCACCATGCCCGGCCATGGGCATGGTAATTCTAAAAGATACTCTGATGGTTCTCCTGTATTCCATGCATGCTCTTCCTTACCTCCATTATGGAGTAGTAGGTTGATTTTATCTTGATACTCCGGGCCAATCACCCCAGCCAACACTGTGACTCCCTTCTTAGCCTGTTGACTTAAAGGTAGGAGGAGCCCAAAGTGTCCAGGTGGCATCTTAACTTCTAGTTTAATGGAATTGTTCTTGTGTGTGTTGGTGGCAGCGTTCCTCCCTCTGGAACTAAGACCTCTAGGCCAGCAGAACATAATTTTTGTGGGAAAAGGAAGCAAAAATTTTGCTAGTAGATCACTAGGGGTGGTGGTGAGTGGTGCCCACTCCCACTCCCACTTCCATCCTTTACTCCTGGACTTGTGAATCCTGGCTATGGGAGAAACAGTACCATATGTTGGATGCTGATTCAGAGCATACACAGCCTGCTGGAGAACTTTGCTCCAGCCCTGCAAAGTATTGTCACCTAGTTGGTATTGTAATTGTGACTTCAAAAGGCCATTCCACCATTCTATCAATCTATCTGCTTCAGGATGATGAGGAATATGGTAAGACCAGTGAATTCCATGAGCATGAGACCACTGTCGCACTTCTTTAGCCATAAAGTGGGTGCCCTGGTCAGAGGCAATACTGTGTGGAATACCATGACGGTGGATAAGGAATTCCGTGAGTCCACAGATGGTATTCTTGGCAGAAGCCTTGGGTGCAGGATACGCAAACTCATATCTGGAGTAAGCGTCCATTCCAGTGAGGACAAACCTCTGCCCTTTCTACGATAGAAGAGGTCAAATATAATCAACCTGCCACCAGGTAGCTCGCTGATCACCCCAAGGAATGGTGTCATATTGAGGGCTCAGTGTTGGTCTCTGCTGCTGGCAAATTGGGCACTCAGCAGTGGTCACAGCCAGGTCAGCCTTGGTGAGTGGAAGTCCATGTTGCTGAGCCCATGTGTAACCTCCATCCCTGCCATCATGGCCACTTTGTTCATGGGCCCATTGGACAATGACAGAGGTGGCTGGAGAAAGAAACTGAGTGATGTCCACAGAACGGGTCATGCTATCAACTTGATTATTAAACTCCTCCTCTGCTGAGGTCACCCATTGGTGAGCACTCACATGGGATACAAATATCTTCACAGTTTTTGACCACTCAGAGAGGTCCATCCACAAACCTCTTCCCCAAATTTCTTTGTCACCAATTTTCCAATCATACTTCTTCCAAGTCCCTGACCATCCAGTCAACCATTGGCTACAGCCCATGAATCAGTATGTAATCGAATATCTAGCCATTTCTCCTTCCCTGAAAAGTGCACAGTCAGGTACACTGCTCAAAGCTCTGCCCACTAAGAAGATTTCCCTTTACCACTGTCCTTCAGGGATGTCCTAGAAAGGGGCTGTGGTGCTACAGCTGTCCACTTTTGGGTGGTGCCTGTATATCATGCAGAACCATCTGTGAACCAGGCCCTAGTCTTCTCTGCCTCTGTCAACTGATCATAGGGAACTCCCCAGGAGGCCATCAGTGCAGGTTGGGGTAGAGAAGGCAGGGTAGCAAAAGTAAAGACCAGGAGCATTTGAGCCACTTCCTCATGTAACTTACTTGTACCTTCAGGACCAGCTTGATCCTGATCATGGATATACCACTTCCATTTGATGATGGAATGCTGCTGTGCATGATCCACTTTATGGCTAGATGGGTCAGAAAGCACCCAGTTCATGATTTGCAGTTAAGGTCACATGGTGATTTCATGACCCATAGTTAAATGTGCAGTTTCCACCAAAGCCCAGTAACAGGCCAAAAGCTATTTCTCAGAAGTAGAGTAGTTATCAGCAGAAGATGGCAGGGCCTTCCTCCAAAATCCTAGAGGCCTCTGCTGTGATTCACCTATGGGGGCTGCCAAAAGCTCCACACAGCATCCCTCTCTGCCACTGACACCTCAAGAACATTGGATCTGCTGGATCACATGGCCCAGTGGCAGAGCAGCTTGCATAGCAGCCTGTACCTGTTGCAGAGCCTTCTCCTGTTCTGAACACCACTTGAAACTGGCAGCCTTTCAGGTCACTCAATGAATAAGCCAGAGTAACACACCCAAATGAGGAATCAGTTGCCTCCAAAATCCAAAAAGGCCCACTAGGTGTTGTGCCTCTTTCTTGGTTGTAGGAGGGGCCAAATTAAGCAACTTATTCTTTACCTTAGAAAGAATATCTCCCAAGGCCCCACACCACTGGACCCCTAGAAATTTTACTGAGGTAGGCTGGGCGAGGTGGCTCACGCCTATAATCTCAGCACTTTGAGAGGCCGAGGTGGGTGGATCACGAGGTCAAGAGATCGAGACCATTCTGGCCAACATGGTGAAACCCTGTCTCTATTAAAATACAAAAAAAAAAAAAAAAAAATTAGGTGGGCATGGTGGCACAAACCTGTAGCCCCAGCTATTTGGGAGGCTGAGGCAGGAGAATCACTTGAACCCAGGAGGTGGAGGCTGCAGTGAGCAGAGATTGCACCACTGCACTCCAGAATGGCAACAGAGGGAGACTCCGTGTCAAAAATAAACAAATAAATAAAAATAAATTTTACTGAGGTAGAAAGTCTCTGAGTTTTAGACTTATTTCCCATCCCGTGGCATGCAAATTTCTCATCAATAAGTCCAGTGTGTTTGCCACTTCTTGCTCACTGGATCCAATAAGCATGATGTCATCAATGTAATGACCAGTGTGATATCTTGCAGAAGCGAAAAGTGATCAAGGTGTCTTCAAATAAGATTATGACACACAGCTGGAGAGCTGATATATCCCTCAGGTAGGACAGTAAAGGTATATTGCTGACCTTGCCAGCTGAAGGCAAATTGCTTCTAGTGGGCTTTATTATGGACAGGAATGGAGAAAAAGACATTTGCCAAGTCAATGGCTGCATACCAGATACCAAGAAATGTGTTAATTTGCTCAAGCAATGAAACCACATCTGGTACAGCAGCTGCAATTGGAGTCACCACTTGGTTAAGCTTATGATAACCCACTGTCATTCTCCAGGATCCATCTGCACAGGCCAAACGGGAGAATTGAACGGAGATGAGGTGCGTCTTTCAAGTCCTTGATGGTGGCACTAATCTCTGCAATCCCTCCAGGGATTTGATATTGTTTTTGATTTAGTATTTTTCTAGAAAGAGGCAGCTCTAATGGCTTCCATTTGGCCTTTCCCACCATAATAGCCCTCACTCTACCAGTCAGGGAGCCAATGTGGGGGTTCTGCCAGCAGCTAAGTATGCCTATGCCAATTATGCATTCTGGTACTGGGGAAATAACCACAGGATGAGTCTGGGGACCCACTGCACCCACTGTAAGTTGGACATGAGCTAAAACTCCATATGACCTCGATAAGCTGTACTTTAACTGGAGAACCACAATGACATTTTGGGTCCCCTGGAATCAACATCAGCTCAGAGCCAGTGTCCACTAGTCCCTGAAATGTCTGATCATTTCTCTTTCCCCAGGGCACAGTTACCCTAGTAAAATGCTGGAGGTCTTCTTATGGAAGAATGGGAGAAAGATTCACTGGATAAATTGTCGGTAAACGGCTGGGTGCTGTAGTTAATGCTTGTAATCCCAACACTTCAGGAGGCTGGGGTGGGCAGATCATGAGGTCAAGAGATGGAGACCATCCTGGTCAACATGGTGAAACCCAATCTCTAATAAAAATACAAAAATTAGCTGGGCATGGTGGTGCGCACCTGTAGTCCCAGCTACTTGGGAGGCTGAGGCAGGAGAATCACTTGAACCCAGGAGGAGGAGGAGGAGGAGGAGGAGGAGGAGGAGGAGGTTGCAGTGAGCCAAGATCCTGTTACTGCACTCTAGCCTGGTGACAGAGTGAAACTCCACCTCAATCAATCAATCAATCAATCAATCGTCGGTAATGTAGTAGAGTCCTTCCTCAAGGGGATCTGGCCTCCCCTTCATTCAAGGATTTCTGGGTCTGTAAACTGGCTCTCAAGTCTGGAAATTGATTGAGAGGCCATGATTCTTTGTTTTTATAGTTCAAATTAGTCCTTGTTCATTTGACGTAGAAGTTTTGTGTTTGTGTAAGTTAAGTAGGAATGCAGTAGGCTTCCTATCAATTTCACTTCTAGGAACACCATGATTAGCCAATGCCAGAGCTCTATACCAATCGACTATTCTGATTGCCACTTTGCTTTTTCTGCCCTTTACTGTGACTACACCCACCTTGCTTTTGACGGTTGAGTGCTGCCACTTGGCCCCTACCACCTCTGGATTCAATTATTCCCACTGTATTTAAGTTTTGTAGTTGAGTGACTGCAGCTCCCACTGTTAGATCTGACATACAGAGAAGAGCAATTACAGGGCTCTTAAAAAATGCAGGTGCTGAGGCCGGGCGCGGTGGCTCACGCCTGTAATCCCAGCACTTTGGGAGGCTGAGATGGGTGAATCACGAGGTCAGGAGTTCAAGACCAGCCTGGCCAAGTGGTGAAACCCCATCTCTATTAAAAAAAAAAAAATTCAGGTGCTGCCCTCATAGCCCTCACAAATCTATTTCACAACGCATTGATCAATGGTATATCTTCTGGACCCTCCTAGCTGGGATGAGTAGGTCTAAAGTGACTAATCCACTCCACCATCCCAATTTCCCTAAGTCTTTGGATCTCTTCCTCTACATTAAACCACGGGAGATCAGTCATTTCCAGCTTGCTCACAGTGGGCAATCATTTGCCATCATTTAACCCCTATTTCGACTAACCAAGCAAATAAACTACTAGAACCTTTTTTTGGGGGGGGGGGCAGATTACAGGCTTGAGCTACCACACCTGGCCTCAATTATTTTAATCTTTGAATAACTTCAGAAGTCTGGGGTTCCTTTTTTTTTTTTTTTTTTTTTTTTGAGACAGAGTCTCCCTCTGTAACCCAGGCTGGAATGCAGTGATCTAGGCTCACTGCAACCTCCACCTCCCGGGTTCAAGCAATTCTGCCTCAGCCTCCTAAGTAGCTGGGATTACAGGCATGAGCCATCATACCCAGCTAATTATTTTTGTATTTTTAGTAGAGAAGAGGTTCCACCATTTTTGCCAGACTGCTCTCCTGGACTCAGGCAATCTACCAGCCTCGGCCTCCCAAAGTGCTGAGTACTGGGATTACAGGTGTGAACCACCCTCCCAGCCGCCATCCACGTTCATGGCAGAGCCCAGGACGGTATTCTGTAGAAAGATCTTCATTTGGGGTCTTGTTCTCTTTTGAACCCACTCCAGAAAATCTCTTGTTCTTTTTCCCGGAACTCCAAGACACTGCTTTTGTCAACGTTCCTAAATCCAATGGCCACTTATCAAGCCTGGACTTCTTGACCCATCGAAAGCTTTCCACGTAGATGAGCGTTCTCTGGATCCGGACATACTGTCAGGGCTTGGTTTCCGGAACACCGAGCCCTCCTGGTTTTCCTTCTGCCTGTTCTTCCTTGATTTGGAGAGCCCCAGGGCTCACTCTTCGCCCCTCTGCTGCCTGCCGGCTACACATTCTTTCTGCTTCGGAGGAGCTCCTCCAGACTCACGGTCTCCAAAGAGTCCCAGCCTGGAGTCCAGAATGGCACATCCAGCGGCCCGCCTGACACCTCTGCTTGGCC
>CAUYLG010045710.1:0-52399 GCA_963573385.1 Cacajao melanocephalus | reverse complement strand
GGAGAGAGAGGGAGAGAGACTGGGAAGAAGGGAGGGAGGGAAGGAGAGAGAGAGGGAGGGAAGGGAGGGAGGGAAGAACAGAGGAAGGGAGGGGGAGAGAGGGAGAGAGACTGGGAAGAAGGGAGGGAGGGAAGGAGAGAGAGAGGGAGGGAAGAAGGGAGGGAGGGAAGGACAGAGGAAGGGACGGGGAGAGAGAGGGAGAGAAAGACAGGGGAAGAAGGGAGGGAGAGAAGGAGAAAGAGTGGGAGGGAAGGGGAGAGAGAGAGAGGAAGGGGGAGAGAGGGAGAGAGAGAAAGAGAGGGAAGGAGTGAGGGAGGGAGGGAGACAGTGAGAGAAAAAGATAGAGACAGAGAGAGTGCACACATGCAGAACAGCAAACACAGGAGAGGAGGCCAGAGACCAAATAGAGACAGATTGCTTCTCAGTTACACTTTATAACACCTGCCCCTGACAACCTACACCGGCCCCAGCCCCATTTCAAAACTTTGCTCTGAAGCTACCACTTTGGCCAAAAAACAGGGGCCAACTGGAAAAAAGGAAAAGATAGAGGAATGAAACAGAAGAATCCTGAATCCTGACAGTAGAATTAAGACAATGAAATCAATTGTTCTTCCAACAATTTCCAAACCAAACTTCCTCGGTGACCTGGCATGCATTAGAAATGCAGCGAATGCTTAATAAGTTCGTGACATTCACAAGCAAGAGAAGGTACGGGGCAATGCAGCCCTGCTATTTTCTTGGTGAAATTAATCACACTTAGTATATATACTATTAAAATATTTGGATGATATGTAACAATCGGATAAATAGGAATTACTTCAAATAAACACAATATTGTTTTAAAGACCACAGCAATAATCTACATTTATGTGTTTCATTATATTCGTCAGTGTATTCTCAAAAGGCCTGCAAAAGTGTGTAAAGAGCTTTGGTAGAGCTCACAGACTAAGACTAAGATAGAGGCAGCATTAGAATCCAGAAATACTGGTTACTGAATAAAAACCAGGTGATTTATTGTATAAAATAAATCCCTGCTAAAACATACATGGATTACAAAAGCATGATTAGCAATTATTTTGAGAAGCTTGGAAAAGTGAAATTTGAATTCAAAATTTCTGTCAAGTGGCTTATGAGAAAGTAAAGTCACGCAGGATCTTCACTGTCTTCCAGTTGTATTTACTCGTCAGGGAAGAGCCCAGAGACCAGGTGGCTTAAGTACCTTATTCCAAGGACTGCTTGTAGAATCCCTTCCCCTGACTAGGAGCTTAGTGATTACCCTACGGCCAGGCGGCTTTCACGCTGTGTTGATTTCCTAGATTTGGGGCCTGGTGAAAAGAAACAGACTAATGCAACGAAAACTCAAATATCAGCTAAACTCAACTATCAGCTACTCCCGTGGAGTGTCTGCTAACTGCTGGTCTACGCTCCGATTGTGAAAGCACCGTGTTCCCACAGCATCCATAAAATAACCTAACAGGTGAGGAAACTGAGCCCCAGAGATCCTTAATAACGTCTTCATCCTAAGACCATGCAGGTGGAGAGCACTAGAGCCAAGATTCAAGCCCTGGTGTCTGTCTCCAGAGCTTGTGAGGAAACCAGGGCCATAGAGGAAATTAAATATGTATGAAACCAAGCCGTAATTTTGCTTACTGATTAGAGACCAACCAACAATTTAGATTTCATCAGCACTTTGCTGTACAGCCAAGGTCTCCAGCCCGGAGCCACGGAACAGGGCTGCAGATCAAGAGGTGAGTAGCAGGAGAGATACTGTGCTATTTTCAGAGTCACTCCCCATGGCACACGTTACCATCTGAGCTCCACCTCCTGTCAGATCAGCCGTACGTTAGATTCACACAGGCACGCAAACCCTACTGTGAATCGCACATAAGAGGGATCTAAGTTGTGTGCTCGTTATGACAGTCTAATGTCTGATGACCTGTCACTGTCTCCCACCACCCCCAGTTGGGACTGACCAGTTGTAGAAAAACAAGCTCAGAGTTCCTGCTGATTCTACACTATGGTGAGTTGTAGAACTATTTGATTATATATTATGATATAATAGTAATAGAAATAAAATCCATCAGAAATGTAATACATTTGAATGACCCTGAAACCATCTCCTCCCACCCACTGGTCAATGGGAAAATTGTCTTCCACAAAACTGGTCCTCGGCACCAGAAAAGCTGGGGACTGCTATTGTATGCAACTCATAAAATTGTTGAGATGAAATCACTAAGTAAATTAATACTAAAACAATCAACGCTTCAACCAGGAATAGGGGCACATTGAAGGCAATTCCCTGCGAGGTGAATACACCGACTGTCTCCAAGTGCAGCCCAGTAGCTCCCTCTTCCCCAGGGCGGCCAGCGGATCCCCCTGCCCGCAGGAACAACCTCTGTAGAAACAGACAAATGCTGCAACGGAGAGACGAAAAGCGTGCTTCAAGTGGGAAACGGAAAATTAAATAAAGCCAATTTTCTTTATGCTCAAATCTGCCCTTGTCTGAAAGAGCTAAAACTTTCTCATTTGCAGTCATTCACCTGGCATGGGAATATATAAAATTCCCCATCTTTTGATTGAAAAAGGCCATTGATTTACAACACCTGTATGAATTTGTAGATGGCGTTTAAAATTTGCATACATTTACCACTGTGTTTTGCAAGATAGAATTTTAACGGATCTGGAAAAAAGGGAAAACAGACTGAAATGTCAAGCACACATGCACACCCACATTTCTCTGAGGATCCTACAAGTCAGGATAAGAAAACAGACATCAAAAAAGGGGGAAACCTGTGGAATTTATGTTTTTTCTCTGTGAGCTCCAGGAAGTGATTTTCTCTTCAGTCTCAGGATTAACAGCTTCAATTCTTTTCAAAGTAAAGACAAGGAATTTTAAATATCTGGATCTAGGGCCTGGGCACTGTGGCTCACACCTCTAATCCCAGCACTTTGAGAGGCTGAGGTGGGCGGATCACTTGACGTCAGGAATTGGAGACCAGCCAGGCCAACATGGTGAAAACCTGTCTCTACTAGAAATACAAAAATTAGCTGGGCGTGCCGTTTTGCACCTGTAATCCCAGCTAATCCCACGGGGAGTGGCTGTAAATACTACTCAGGAGGCTGAGGGAGAAGAATTGCTTGAACCTGGGAAACGGAGGTTGCAGTGAGCCGAGATCGCACCATTGAACTCTAGCCTGGGCAGCAGAGTAAGACTGTCTTTAATTAATAAGTAAGTAAACAAATAACTGGCTTTAAGAACACCAAATCTGAATGTGTGGCAACAGAAGCTACTTTTTAAACTCAGCCTTATGCCTTGTGACCCATCCTGAGATGTCCCCACATTCTAATAGATGGAAAGTAACAAACAACAGAAACAAAACCCAGTAAAGTTGTGTGATGATGCATTTAAGAGCCCAACATTGACTAAAACGGAAACGAGGAGGAGGAAGCTCATGTTACAGTCACTGAAGCTAATCCAAAATTTCCACCTAATTACGGTTGGAGAAACCACTGGGAAGCCTTATCGCTAGCCTGATCTACTTGTCTTTTGATTGGGTATGAACAAAGAGTAACAAGTATTTTCACGCCCATGACAGCACTCCGCTGGTGATTTGAGGACTTAGCTCTTAGACTGAACATCAAATACACACTCTTTCCTCACCGTAGACCCTGCCCCAGCCATCAAGCCCCACTTCACCAAGGATCAACCATCTCATAGCTGTCTACTGGGCACCCGCATCAATGTACTACATCTTATTCCTCAAGAAAATTCTGGGTTTTGTTATCCCATGACTCTGCATGACAAAAAGTGACAAGAGACGTTAAAACCCATTATTTCCTATGGAAAAATTGATACAGGCTGGGTGCAGTGGCTCAGGCCTGTAATCCCAGCACTTTGGGAGGCCAAGGTGGATGTATCACGAGGTCAAGAGATCGAGACCATCCTGGCCAACACAATGAAATCTCCTCTCTACTAAAAATACAAAACTTAGCTCAGCGTGGTGGCATGCACCTGTAGTCCCAGCTACTCAGGAGGCTGAGGCAAGACAATCGCCTGAACACGGGAGGCAGAGGTTGCAGTGAGCCGAGATCGCACCACCGCACTCCAGCCTGGCAACAGAGGGAGATTTTGTCTCAAAAAAGAAAAAAGAGGAAAAATGATATAATCTAATTCCAACTCATACTTTTATCCACTCTCGGAGACATTTAAGAAGCCAATACTGTTGAATAAATGTCTAATATATTTTCTATGTGATATATTGGGGTCATAGAAATGTAAACCTTTAACAGGAGATGCTAGAAATAAGGATAGACTTCACTTTGAACTATTATTTTTTTAAATATAAAAAAATTTCAATAGGGAATATAAATTGATACACAAGTACATCAGCCAATTTGATCTTTGGAAAAACAAACCTTGAAAAAAGCATATGTTTTACAAGTACTTTCTTAATTCACCATGTTCACAAATGATTATTCCACAGCCAAGTTTGACACAGGTAAGACACAGGATTATGGAATTTTGAGGCGTTAATTATTAGGAGAAAACTCAGTTCCTGCAGTGAGGTATCACTCCAAAGAAGTCATCATGCAGGCCTGGAGTTTGTACAGTTTTGTTAAAATTATCACCAGTTTCCACAGGACATCTTTGAAGGCCCTCTTATGGTAGCATTTGTGCTGGCAAACAGAATCCTGACTGCCTGCCTGCTTCAACATTCAAAGCATTTTCCTATAGCTGTCATACTCCCTTCTGGAACTCACAGAATCAGCTCTTCACTGCACAGAGGTGAGTGATGGAACTGGGCCTACTGCCTCCCTGGGGGACTTGATTTCCTGTGAGGTCACCCCAGTCGTTATTGACAGGCCAGTGGAAGTGCCTCAGTGCGAGGGTGTGACTGCCTGGAGAGTGGTCTCGGCCACGTGGCTACAATAAAATTTACCATAGCTGCCGGGTACGGTGGCTCAAGCCTGTAATCCCAGCACTTTGGGAGGCCAAGGTGGGCGGATCGTGAGGTCAAGAAATCACGGCCAGCCTGGCCAACATGGTGAAACTCCTTTTCTACTAAAAATACAAGAATTAGGTGGGCATGGTGGTGCATGCCTGTAATCACTGCTACTCAGGAGGCCAAGACTGGAGAATCGCTCGAACCTGGGAGGCAGAGGTTGCAGTGAGCCGTGATGACGCAACTGCATTCCAGCCAGGTGAGAGAGTGAGACTTCATCACCAAAAAAAAAAAAAAAAACCATAGGTTTGACAGCTAAACAAGACAATATGAGACAGACGGCATCCTCAACACCTTCAGGGTAGAGCGTATGACTCCACAGCTCATCTCACAAGCGTTAGGACTGTGGGAGCCTGACAGCACAGTGTGAGTCAAATGTCGATTTGATGGAAAATCATTAGAATTTTAACCAAACTCTACATTCTTAACTTTTGCATCCACACATAGCTATCCACCATTTCATTTTTTTCTGTCACATATTGAATTAACTTCACATGCAGCAGCTTGTTAAAATATAAGATCTAATCAAGATCATTCATGGATCTTATAATTCCAAGTTTTAGGAATAAAACACATCCAAATGAGCTAAATATATTTTCCATTTCAGGATAAGTAATAGAAGTTACAGATCTTGAGAGGATTAGATTTCAATGTCTCATCTTACAGACAGTGGGTTTTGGTAATGTCTACGGCTTCTTATGCCTAATATTAACGTACTGTAGGACAAAATTAGTTATTATTTAAATAAAAGTATGTGTAATATCCACCTGGTTTTTTTCATTTTGTTTTTGTCACTACAAAATGATATCAATTTCTCCTTCTTGCAGAGATTAATTGCATGATTTATGCACTGAACATGTGCTCCTTGGGTCTATTAAATTTTGTTTTTAATTTTTGTGTGTACATAGGTGTGTATATTTGTGGGGTACATGACACGTTTTGATTTAGGCATGCAATGCATAATAATTAGGTCAGGGTGAATGAGCTCTCTGTCCTCCCAAGCATTTATCCTCTGAGTAACAAACAACCAATTATACTGTTTATTTTAAAATTTACAATTAAGTTATTGTTGACTATAGCCATCCTGTTATGCAATCAAATAGTAGGTCTTATTTTTTTTAATCGATTAACAATCCCCACTTCCTTCCCACACCTCTACCATCCTGCAGTAACCATCCTTCTACTCCCTATGTCCATGAGTTTAAGTGTTTTGACTTTTTAGATCCCACAAATAAGTGAGAACATGTGATGTTTGTTTTTCAGGGCCTGCGTTATTTCACTTAACATAATGATTTCCAGTTCTAGTCACATTGTTGTGACTGAATCTTATCCTTTTTATGGCTGAATAGTACTCCATTGTTTACAAGTACCACATTTTCTTTATCCACTCCTCTGTTGATGGACATTTAACTTGCTTCCAAATCTTAGCTGTGGTGTACAGTACTGCAACTTCAATCTCTTGTTCAGGTTTCTAGCAGTATCCCGATTCTCTCCCTAAGAATGAGACTCAGAGCTTTTTTCCTCAAGGTAATTTAATAGGACATACTGTGGGAGAACCAATTATAGAAAAATGAATCCTACAGTTGCTACCCAGAAAAATTCTTTTAGGGACACATTTTAGAAATGGCAAATCCAGCTGAACAAAACAAAACAAATCTTTGATCAAAACTGACCAAGATACCAAACTGAAGAACCGTTTCTGAAATGAGGCAGTAGGGAAAAATACTTTCAAGTAACGGGAATATGATTGTTTAGTTTGAGAGAAAAATCTAAGCTTGTTTTAAGAAGGAAATACATGTTAAGGTATTTCTAAAATCTGTTATGCGAACAGTGTAATATAATCATGACTAGAAAAATGAGCTACATTTTCTAGTCATGATTATCCATAAAAATCATTCACAAAAGAAGTAAATTACATGAAAAGTTTCCTCTGGAGATTTTTATAACATAGCCATATATGCATTTTTGTAATTTGTTTCACCATGACATTACAGTTTCTGGAGATATTTTAAGCAGACTATCAGGGTAAAAAGCTTTTATTTCCTATTCTATCAGCCTCTGTTCACCCAGCCTTTCTGCATCCCAGAGTCACACAAAGGAGTTCTTACATTTTTAACCTACTATTTGTAAAATTCTTAGCATAGAATAAGATTTTACTATCCTATACACTTATTTCAGGTGTCCGTGAGTTCTGCGTTTGTAGTGTGAACAGAGAGATCTTTGAGTTCTATCTCTGTGGGACCATCACGGGCCACATTTGGGTGATGTGCTTTCATGTAAAAAGGTGCAGGTCTGCCCTAGTTTACCTGCTTCACTGGCATAGAACTCAACAGGCCTCACCCGAGAACCTGGATGCAGGCTTGAGGATCAACCTGCTTAAACTAATTTTCTCAGTGTTTTCCATTTATTTTCTCATACATGTTCACAGAAACCCAATGAAGTGATCTGATCTCCATTTAAAAGGGGGCACAGAATAGTTCCCAGCCTCTTAGCTATTAAGGAACAGCCAAATTTCTGCTCTTTCTAGCACACTATGCTGCACTCGTAAAATAACCGAGTGTGCTTTTTCATTTAGATACTAACTTTTTAAAAAATTCGGGACATTGACATAGATCTGCAAGAAAGTCCTGAATATAAACTCGCCCAAGCAGTCTTGTTTTTAAGAGTTCAGTTCTTTAAGGTTTTAGAGACCTGGAGCTTCCCTAAATGATCATGGATGTGGTGTCTGAGGCAGCACCCAATCTCCAGTCTCTGGAGTCTGTCCTGCGTCTTCCCTTTTTCACCGGGGTATGCACAGCTTAATTATAAATCTAGTTGAAGTTTGTGGATAAACTCCACCCATCCACATGACGCTGAATGCTAAATGGCATGCGTGGCGATTGACCAACACTTCAGTCCAACAGCACCTGGCTGCAGGAAGATGCGGAGGGAAGTCCCACTCTGTTCCCATGTTTCACTTTCCATCTCTAAGCCAACCAGAGTTTGGGGAGCCCTGCAGAGTCACACTGTGCATAATCATGCTATTATTTTATGCCTACATTATCCCACGGAGGAGTTCATATTTACTTGGATGTCCGGGAGATTGAGCCACTTATGCAAACTCTTGTGACTTTAATGCTCAGTTGAGATTACCCAAAGTTACCTGCAAATATTTGGATACAAAGGCCAAATTATCTGCCCTCAGTCACAAGTGTTTGAAGGATCAAAAGATTTGCTTATTATTCAAGATCAAATTCTCAAAATTAAAAGATGTGTTTTCTGAGTCTATATTGTGTTCCCTCGAAAGCATTAGATTAGCAAAGACCAACAGTTTAAGTATGTATAAGTAACAGCGTATGGTAAAAGATTCCATAAATTAATCAATATGAAGTAATGGACGCTTCACCAGCCCTAGATGTTTGGGGTAAATTTTCATTTTAGATCTGAACTATAAATGATATTGTTTTTAGGATTCTTAGCAGATATAGGATAGGCCTTATTGGTACTATCCTATTTCATCTGCATTATATGGTTCACACTAATTAATCAGTCAGACCAATTAATCGTCTATATCACCTTGTTACTGCTGAGGTAAGGATTATTTCAACGGCTTAAATTATCCATTTTATTAAACTTATTGCTAATTTGATTCATCTGAAATGCTTTACATGAAACATATTGCTTTTATTAAACAAATTAACTACAAAATTGAAAATGACCTTTCACTGGTGCCAAAAGTACGATGGTAATCAATAGTTAAATGTAATTATTCTAAATTACATCAATTGTGAGATATTAGTATACAACTTTGTGGGTTACTAACTTATTTCGCATAAGTTCATTACTTGAAATATTTAATAATGCAGTGATTCCTTTCATCTAACTTCTTCCTAACATTATATTTTTCTATTTTCTTCCACTTGAAAAACAAGCTGAGTCATATATATACACGTATATATATACACGTATATATATACACATATATATATACACACATATATATATACACATATATATATACACACATATATATATACACATATATATATACATATATATATACACACATATATATACACATATATATATACATATATATATACACATATATATATACATATATATATACACATATATATATACACACACATATATATATACACACATATATACACATATATATATACATATATACATATATATATACATATATACATACATATATACATACATATATATATATACATATATATATACATATATATATATACATATATATATACATATATATATATACATATATATATACATATATATATACATATATATATATATACACACACACACACATTTGAAAGTATATATTTGAAGCATGAGTTTACTCGCTATCTGCTTTATATTTCTTGACTATATTTATTATGAGCATACTTACATATTTGTTTTAAGGTGAAGTAAAACAGCAAAATAGAAGTTGGTAGTGTTAGGGTCACAGCAAGGCAAACCCATGGACTCCTCTCCCCATTCTCCCCTGCTAAGCTGAGCTCACAACAAAAACAGCCTCAAACCTTGTAAACAGGGCACCTGGGTTCCAGGATGTGGTTGCACCAGGCTCTCGAACCCAGGATGTTGACCCAATTAAGCAGAATGTCCGCCTCCGAGAATAAAGATGCGGTTTTTCTTAGAATAGTGCCCGGCTACCTGCAAACGCCCCATAGAACCCCCCACAGTCTGTAAGCCAGGCTGCAGCCTTAACTGCCTGTGATGAGGCAGCCAGCCTGGCAGGTTGAAACAAACTTGCTAAACCTGACCCTGACTCTGCCTCTCCACCCTTTTGGTCAACCTCCCAGAGTAGAAGTGCGCATTATGAAAATGTGTACTGATTAGAGGCAGGGTTTAAATTTAGTTAGGTTTTGAAATAAGTAGAAAGCAAATATAAATCAGTTTTCTGATACTAATGAAGAATCCTAAGTCCACAAACGCTGACTTGGGCAAGAGACGTAAATCCAGGTGTGAAAATGAAAGGAACTAATACAGAACGTACCTTCAAAAGACATGATGGCGGAACGAGATCCCAAGAGACAATCAACTGCACAATAGTTAACACGCTTAATAAAGAATGATAATATATGTTTACGGTTTCCACACAGGAGCTGATGTCCTGCCCTGTACACGTCACCAGCCCTAGATATGGGGGGTATTAATTTTCCTAAGAGTTAAGAAGCTTAATATGAAAATAATATATATAAAATAGCAGTGATCAACAGTTTAAAACATTGTTTTGACGAAGATATTGGAAAAGAGACACTCATTTTTTAAGTCAAGTTTTTCTGTAAATTTCTGGCTAATTTGGATGTATCTTTCAATATTATTAATGTAGAAATCTTCTGATCTAGGAATCTAACTTCTGAAATGGACCCTACCTGTGTACATGCACATATACATTTAAGATGTTCACAGCATTGGTACTATAACAAGAAAAAAGTCTACTAATTGGGAAAACTTAATTATTACATATTTACACCATTATACAATGAATAAGGAGTCAGAGGATTGCTCACACACACACACAGAAGCACTTCCATCTCTAATTATTCCTTCTCCCCCAGCGCAAAATGATTGTTCATCATTTTTATCCACAAAAAAAGTATCTCAGGAACTGTTTTTGTTTCCCTCTAATATTTATACAAATAAAGACATGTACAGATAACATTGCTGGCATGCATATCTATAGATGTAAAACCAACTTTAGTAGTCATTTTCTCCGGAAAGATAGGTAGTAGCAGTCAATAATGGGAAAGAAAAATTTAACTGAAAACATTTGTGCTGCTTGAAAATTTTATCATGTAAATGTATTATTTTAAAAATTAATTTGGGCCAGGTGTGGTGGCTTACGCCTGTAATCCCAGCATTTTGGGAGGCTGAGGCAGGCAGATCACATGAGGTCAAGAGTTTGAGACCAGCCTAGCCAACATGCTAAAACCCCGTCTCTACTGAAAATACGAAAAATTAGCCAGGTGAAGTGGCAAGCCTGTAGTCCCAGCCACTCGGGAGGCTGAGGCAGGAGAATCGCTTGAACCTGGGAGGCACAAGGTTGCAGTGAGCTGAGATCACGTCACTGTACTCCAGCCTGGGCGACAGAGTGAGACTCCATCTCAAAAAAAAAAAATTAATTTTAAAATATTAGTGAAAATATATGCATCTATTATTTTAAAATACACATATTTTCTAACTCTTTCACTATTATTATTATTTAAGAGACAGGGTCTTGCTCTGTCACCTAAGCTAGAGTGCAGTGTTGTGACCTTGGCTCACTGCAACCTCAACCTCCCGGGCTCAAGCAATCCTCCCACCTCAGCCTCTTGAGTAGCTGGGACTACAGGACTGAGCACTACACTCAGCATTTTATTTATTTATTTATTCTTTTTATTTTTTGGTAGATAGGGAGGCCTCACTCTACAGTATACTGGTTTTGAACTGCTAGCCCCAAGCAATCCTCCTGCCTGAGCCTCCCAAAGTGCTGTAATTACAGGTATGAGCCACCTCAACCAGCCCCAGAAGTCATCTTTAAGATTATTTTCTTAAAATGAAATCAATGTTAAATGTCTTATTATGAACTAGACATGAGGTACTTTACAGAGAGGGAACACATTATAAATAACTTTCAATTTTCATGTGCAAAACCTAGAAGCAATTCATTAGTTTATGTGAACATTTTGTGTTTAACATATTTGATAATTCTCAAGTTCTTCATCACTTGAGTATTTAATTTTGTTTCACGGAAAAATCATCTTTTTCCTAAAATATTTACAAGTGTCTTTCAAATGTGAATTAAAATGCTTGAGGTACAGGAGATATATGAAATATTTTATTTAGATATTGCATTATAATCAATTTGATTGACTAATCTTGGATGCATCACAAGGTAAATCAAATAGTAAGGTTTAATAAGATAATGAAGTACAAATGGATAAAAGAGTGAATGAAAATTCAAGAAAGATCTGAGTTATTGTGAACTCTGCTGCTACCATTTTATGAAACTCCTTTATAAATCTTATCAGCATCTTATATCACCATTATACAAAGAAACTCAAGAGCCCAATATTCCAAAAACCAAGGATTAAAAAGTAAATTTGCCCAGAGTCATTTCTTTGTCCCCTTTTATTCCAAGTTGTTTGGAAACCCATTTTGTTTCAAAACTGCCCAGACTTTGAGTTGTGGAAGCACGTGACTACATGCTTATCTCCTCCCACTCTTATCTACTGTCTTGATCCAGCAAACACATCTGAAACTCAGGTTCAAATACAGGCAAGGTGACAATCTGACAAATCTTTACAGCAGACATGATGTCATATATAGTGCAGTAATGAATGTTTATAAATCTTTCTTTAAAATACTTTGTTTTTTCTGGTTTTATAGCAGTAAAAAAAATTAATAAAGTTAGAAAGCATTAGTTATTTCTCCTAATAACGCTGCTCCCCTAACCCCCCCACCCCTGTCATCCCCTTCACTAAGCCAGCATTAGGATAAATACCTGAAGTAGATGACAGAGTGATGGATGCAGCAAAGCACGATGGCATGTGTATATCTATGTAACAAACCTGCACATTCTGTACATGTACTCCAGAACTTATAATAAAAATGTTAAAAAACAAATGTATACAAAGTATAAGGTGGAAGTTCTCCTTCTAAGTCTATCCATTCTCATGCTTTTGCCTAGAGATTTCTACCGTTAACAAAGCCTACACTTTGCTAGTCCCTACTGTATATATGAACATATATAGCCCATTTTTAGAAATACATGTACTTATATGCTTATCGACAAGCATATTACATCTGTTATGTATATAAAATATGGTATTCCTTATGTCTGTTTACCTAGAGAACCTCTCAAACCATATGCAACTGAAGATATTTTATTTTGTTTCACTTATAGCTCTTTCAAATTGGCTAGAAAAATAGAAGCGAACCCTCTAGATTGCTGTGGATTCCAGAATATTTTCACAATTTGGTTGACTCCCTTAGTCAATGTCACCGAAAAGGTAGTTCCCTGAAATGTGCATTTTTTTTTAAATATTAAAATCAGTGAATATTTTATGTTTGTATATAATCCAAAGACAGTAATGGTCTACAACTTACATTTTTGAAAAATTTGATTACTAAAAATGAAATATGTAAGATCCCTGAATTTACATGGCTTGAGATGGGACTGTAAATTAATGCGATTGCTCGTTTTTAATGAACATATAAACATACATGATAGTTGTCTCTCAAAGCAATATAGCTGCGGCATCACAGTTATCTCCTAAATAGTGTCACTGCTCAAACTCTTCATGTTCCGAAAACACTATCCACTTTTAAGATTTTGACTCTAATTTGAAATATACAAGTATTTGAAAAGAGTCAGAGGTGGTATCTGCCTTTACTTAATGAATGTAAAAGGGCTGTAAAAAGGGGTAGCTATTAGAGCAACAGTATATTTCTCCTTTTAAACGTTAGAATTCTTACAGAGTTACAATACTGGGTATACAGAGGTGTCAAATTTGTATTTTTCATTAATGAGTTTCAAGATGGTTAATGTCAACTCATCAGCATCAATCTTTTTGTGCAAAACTTTCGTATTTACCAGAAAATAATCTTATTTTAGACGAAGTCTACCAACAGTATGCATACACACTGGTCTTTAAAATAATGGTGTTTACAACAAAGGCAACAAAACACTTTTCCAAGAAAATTGCAATAATCATTCATTATTCAACCACATGGAATTGTATGATGCAATCAGGGTTTATCTTATCTGTTTCTTTATAAGCCACATTTATTAGCACAAGAATGTAGCACAGAGTATCACAACAGAAATCACAGCCACGTGTGACTAAACATGTAAGAATATGCAGTTCCTTAAAATATAAAGAAAATTTCATATTCAAAGACATGACACAGTTTTAGACGCCAAGATTTACTGAAACAGCTATGCAGTTCACATGCAGTTAAAGAAACAGCATTTATATCATTCAATCCTGCAATTCTCACCAAGATTCTCACAGCAGTTGGCTAAAGAGGATTGAAAATATTGACAGAGTTTTATCCAACAATAAACAAATTGTACCTCTACCAAGTGTGATCAGTGTGATGTCCAGAAAATCCCTTATATGGTAAGAACAGTGTTAGTTACAAACTGTTGGGTAAATCAGTTGGCATATGAAAATAGTCAACTATTTGTTCAGTTCATGGTATCTAATCTACAGGAGTTTTCATAAGAAATGTGCATATATACATATATGCATGTGTAATATAATTACCTCTGATATGAGGTGAAAATGTACAAATGGAGTAAGACTGATGAGAAGTTGAGGAAGGAAAACACACTATCTTTGAGAATAAGACAGAAGTAGCTTGGTGTGGTGGCTCATGCCTGTAATCCCAGCACCTTGGGAGGTCGAGGCAGGCAGATTTCAGGTAAGGCGTTTGAGACCATCCTGGCCAACATAGCGAAACCCCATCTCTACCAAAAATACAAAAATTAGCAGGGCATGGTGGTGCACACCTGTAATCCCAGTTACCTGGGAGACTGAGGCAGGACAATTGTTTGCATCCGGGAGGTAGAAGCTGCGGTGAGTGGAGATCACACCATTGCAGTTACTATACTCCACTCTGGGAGACAGAACAAGACTCTATCAAAAGGTAAGTAAGAAAAAAAGGAGGAAAGAAAGAAAAGAAAGAAAAAAGGAGGAAAGAAAGAGAAAGAAACGGGGTGGCGGAGGGAGGGATGGAAGAAGGAAAGACAGGAAAGGAAGAACAAAGTGGAGGTTATTGAAGGTCATGCTGAATGTGGTGCTCAAATATGGACAACTTTTAGATCAACAGCATGCAAGAAAACCACCTAAGACATAAGTAATAACGTTCAATTATGACATTTTTACAGACAAGTTTATTTAGCCATGGAAAACAGAATAGTACCTATCATTTAGGGAGTTTCTAAGAAGTAAAACGGCTCCAGAACATGAAATGCTGAGCATTCTGTGCAAGCGATAGATGTCGTCTGTAAACATGGTTATTATTAATAAAGGCATGATTGTAATTGCGATGGCATGTTGAAAACAGCAAAAATCAGGGTCATTCTAAGCACAGGTGCATGAACGATAATGAGATAAAATGGAATGAATATGTCTGCCTAATTTTCCCTGATATGACAAAGAGCGTATCATTCCAGATAATCAGTTACTTGTGAATTCAGTCATTCTTTCAGGTGCAAATGGCCGCCAAGAGGGCGCCTGCTCCAGCCAAGGCAATGCCGTGTTCAGAACGCGATCTTGTCCAAGTCTTACATATTTGCTCCCTTCTTCATTTACGTAAAATAACTGGAAATTTCCTTGGTGTTGAAGAGATATGTCCCTTCTCTTGCATTTTTCAGGTGTTAAAATGAAAACCTATACCCACACTGAAGCCACTTCACATCTATGCACTCACACAAAAGTACATATTTAACATGCTACTCCTGTGAACAAAAATCTATCATCGGATAGTAGATACGATATTGTTTTAAGGTTTTGGCGATGGCAATATAGAATAAAGAATCTGACACCATTTTTTAATGTGCAGAATCCTGGTTAAGACTACTTTCTGGCCGGGCGCAGTGGCTCACGCCTGTAATCCCAGCACTTTGGGAGGCTGAGGCAGGCGGATCACAAGGTCAAAAGATCGAGACCATCCTGGCCAACATGGTGAAACCCCGTCTCTACTAAAAATATAAAAATTAACTGAGCACGGTGGTGTGTGCGTGTAGTCCCAGCTACTCAGGAGGCTGAGACAGGAGAATTGCTTGAACCTGGGAGGCAGAGGTTACAGTGAGCTGAGATCGCGCCACTGCACTCCAGCCTGGCACCTGGCGACAGAGCGAAACTCTGTCTCAAAAAAAAAAAAAATAAAAATAAAAGACTACTTTCTTCATTGTTTGAGTGTTACTTATCACTTATTCTCTTTCTAGCCATATGTTCTCCGTCATTACCTATGACATTCAGTTAGTTATGCTTGCCTCATTTAATCAACCATTTTCTGAACACTTTAGAATTGTATAAAGTCTTTTCCTTAATATCTCATTTTTTGAGGAGCTGAACAATTCCATGCTTTCAGATAATTCTAATACTATTTCTTACTGTACCAAATAGTCTTTCAAAATTTATACCCTCCAGTGAGTCACTTAAGAAAGTCAAAGTCTTTGCTTTCATAAAGCCAATTTCATACTTCACTGGCTTTGTTTTCATTTGGGTAGCTTGTGTGATAAAAGCTGTTTCAGTAAATTGAAGTAATTTGCTGGTGTTCAAGTTCTTCAAGAAAGAACCGTGTGTTCACAGCGGAATTGGGCCACCAGATATGTATTCCTAGGAATGTAAGGTTATCGATGCCACTAGAGAACATTTAGTTGTCACTTTCCCCACAACTTGGGAGGAATTTCTACTTGGGGGCATAACCCTGCATTGAGTATCCAGTAATAGACTGTACTCAGAATCCACACTAAGAAATCATAGAAATAAGTCGGAAATAGATTATTAAATTGCCTACTTAGTAACTGACATCCTCAATGCAGAAGCGTTCTCCCGCCGGAGTGGGGCACAAGGAGAAGAGAGACAGCAGATACAGGGATGTGACCTGGGCCTTCCAGCTGGTCAGAGAGAGAGTCTGTGTGTCGATGGCAACAATGTTATTGCCTCTTCCCTGGCAGCACCGTGGCCTCGTACCAACTCTTAGGAACCTGACACAGCCCAAGAAGAGAAGGTAAAGCCATTTGAGCAGGCTGAAGGGCCAAGTATTCACTGCAGAAAGCAAAGTTGTGGGTTTTCTTTGGTTACCTTTGTTACACACTTGAGTTTTTATCGTTACACCCGAGTTTTGAACTGAAACCCATAGTTCATAAATGAGGCATCAAAAGAAATACAAGACATTTTTTCAACAATCTTCTATTGCTAGGATACCATTGGGACAAAATCACATGGAGAGTGGCCCCAGCTGGGAGTGGTGGCTCACACCTATAATCCCAGCTCTTTGGGAGCCCGAGATGGGTGTATTGCTTTAGCCCAGGAGTTTGAAACCAGCCTGAGCAACATGGCATAACTCCAGCTCCAGACACAGACACACACACACATACAAACTAGCTGGGCATGGTGGTGCACACCTGTAGTCCCAGCTACTCAGGAGGCAGAGGCGGGAGGATCACTTGAACCTGGGATATTGAGGCTGCAGGGAGCTGTGATCAAGCCACTGCCCTCAAGCCTGGGCAACAGGGTAAGACCCTCTTAAAAAACAGAAGAGTGACCCTAGGAGAAGAGCAGGAGATGGTAGGGTGGAGTGGTAAGAAAGGCATGCAAGGAAGGGATTGTGGAGTTAACTGCAAGGCCCATCAGCCTGTGTCACGTCTGGGAGCCTCACCTCAATCTTAACAGTGCTTCTTTTGGAAAAGGTACTTACTTTAAACGTACATTTAAAAACCATGTTCAAGACAAACATTTCAATCAATTATTGATCCCACATTCGTTCCCAATTATTATGGATAAGGAAAAACACAAATATACGAGACAAAGTTCTTGCCTGATGGACAGCTATGTTATAGCATGTTAAATACAACTAATGCAAATGAAAGGTTGAGGCAGACTGATCATTATCATAATGAACTGTCAGAATGTGGTAATCCAAAATGCTGTCAAAGTTAAGAGGAAATAGAAAACCCTGTCTATTTCAGCTCCTTGAATGACTGGGAAAAGAATCCTGAAGTGGATGGCATTTGTCTGGACCCAGAGGAATGAGTAGAATTTATATTACTCATAGACAGTAAACAAAATCCTTAAATCTAAGATCTGGATGTTCCTTGGAGAGGCTCTAATCCAAATCCCTCACTCTGCAGATAAGAAAACAGAGTAACACTACAAATACCAATGCTCTGTCAACAGAAAACACTTTCATATAAGATTTTCCACTTCACTAAGCTTGCTCAAAGATGACAGGTTTACCGAAAAGGAAGGAACGGTTCCCACATTATCCTGTGACCTCTTGTTTTAGAAACTGCACTCATAGTTAATAAAATCAAAATTAAGTCTCCAAATTAAGATTTAGGACTCATTTGCAGTTATGAAGAAAATAAGGGACTACAACTAAGAGGTCACAGTGTTTCTAAGATTTAAGGGATAAAAGGTTAAAAAAATACAAGCAGAGAAGGGTCAAATAATGTACAATTTTACTGCTGAGTAACTCATCTTTCACGGAAATGAAGACAATTACCACACTCACCATATTATTTAAAAGACAATTCTAATAGCACAAAAAAGTATCTTGGACATTTTTGGCAGGGGCAGATGGTAAAGTCGTAAAAGCAAAGTTAAGTGTTTCTGTATGAGGTTTCCTGGTATATTACCTCTAAGCTTAGACATCCAGTGGAGTTTCATCCCCTTCTCTCCACTTTGTTAATCTCTTCCTAGTTCCCACTTTTTTCAAATTGTATCACTTGTCTTACCTAAAGGTGAACATATAACCATATGTCTAGAACCATAATTTTTTTTAAGAAGTTTTTAACGTTTAAAATATTGTTCATCTTTATTCAGGTAAAAGACTCAGAAATGCCCATTTTACAAAGCATTTCCAAATACAGTTATAATACAAAAAAGAATACACTTTATTCACCAACCTAGGATGTTTAATTTAAGAAGTATTGCACAGTATCTGAATTAACATGGGACAAAATATGCTGCTGGACCATCTCCTGCTTTCAGTAACCCTGTGTACCCTGCTCCAGATCAGAAGAAATGTTCACTCTGGAATTATTTTCCATTAAATAATATCCCAGACAACAGCAGAAAGGAAGCTCAGTCTTCTTAACCTCAGATTGGTACATAATTGCACTTATCACATTAGGATCAGGGGGACATCTCCTCTCTGAGATCTAGTATTTTTCCTCTCCTGTATTCTGCAATTTTAAAGTCTTAGTATCAATTAATAAACATAAAGTAGGGAAAAATACCATATTCACCCACATATGTCAATGTCTGACTTTCCTCTCAGTAGGAATGGTCATACGTAACTTCTCTGACCTTGCTCATTTCCTCTTAATTTCACTTTTGAATTTTTCCCATGAGAGGCATAATGGCAACCACGCTTAAGAGCTTTCAATGTTTTCATCTACAAAAGGAGACAGAAACCAAATCCTGCGACAGTTTAAAAGGCAATTTCTCCATCTTGCTGATGGGTATCCAATTTTCTTATTCACAAACACACACGTGCACACATATTTCATCTATAAAGTTCAAAATTCCCTGATAAATTACCAGTTTCCTTGTTTCTCTTCTGGATCGTAAGCTACAAATGGATATTAGTCAACATTATTTGTGTACGTTTAGCCCAATTTATGGTTCTTAACTAAAAGGTCCCCAAAAGGATGCTATAAACCTCTAAGGAGATTGAATAGGTTAGGAGATTTACAAAAATTTAACAAGCTAATGAAGTCTATTCAGACTTTGCATATATTTTTCAATATAGAGCACTCAAAAACAAGTACATTTCTTCTGCAATACAGTTTTATTTCCATTTTCTTGGAATAATTAAAATGTCTATGCTTATTCACACTCAGGTTTTAACTATTCAAAGAAAACTCAAAACTGGTGAACCAAGAGGAGATGAAAAACTCAAATGAGCATTGGTCTAATTGGTTTTAAGCCTCCCCCTCTCATTTTTTTCCAGAATGATTTTGGTGCATAACATAAGAGATGCTGTGGCTATGTTTAGAACAGCTGTGTAGAAGTTCATGTCTTTTCCCCAATTTTTGTTGATCCTTCAGTGTAACATGAACTGAGTTACTTGTGATTTTCTCTCCTTAGGCTGTCTCTGTGAGTCATGGGAAGTTGGATCCCAGTGAACTCATCTAATTATTTAGCCATTCCCATAATAGAGATAATCAATAATCATTGCTGTAGCCTGAATACATCTCAGAGCAACCCACGTAAATCATGGACATAATCAGCATGAATGGGATGGGATGGTAGGAGAGGGAGACAGAATGAGGATGAGAGAGAAATAGGAAGAATAGGGTGGGACGGGAAGAAACAAAGAGAAACAATGGTGGAAAGAATCCGGGAGCAGCTATGTTTGGACATTTTTATGTAATTGTGCCCTGCAAGCTTCCCCTCCTACATTCCCTGTCTCACTAAATGACTTCATCATCACCCAGTTTCATTACTTAGAAATCTCAACCTCCATAACGTATGTACAAAACCCAGGCATCATGCCCGATACATAGAAGATGCTCAATTTTGCGCTTTTTCTCAGTTTTTTCTTTTCAGGTTCTGCCCTTTACTGGCCTTGTCTGTCTTAGCCATCTCTCCTGCTGTAACCCGAGTGTCCTGTACTTGATGACTGGGTTCCCATTTTCCCCCAGACAAGGACTCCTGTGTCCTGTCTCACTTCTGTTCAATTTACTTCTGTTCAATATATCCTCTACACCAGCATGTCTTTGTCAATTGTTTTACCAAATTACAACCCCGATAGAGTTGATATACATAGAGTAAAACAGAACTTGGCAGCAATTAAAAAGTTACCGAGTACCTATGTGTGAGGGAGACCGAGATGAAAGAAAAGAGACAGTGTCTGATCTTCGAGAGCACGCAGCATGGGAGAAAGCACTGCTGTTTGCTGCAATTTGGAATTTTTTATTGTTTGTTTTTTCAAAGACAAAGTGGTCGAGCATGGTGGCTCACATCTGTAATTTCAGCACTTTGGGAGACCAAGGCGGGTGGATCATGAGGTCAAGAGATCAAGACTAGCCTGGCCAACATGGTGAAACCCCATCTCTACTAAAAATACAAAAATTAGCTGGGCATGGAGGTGTGCACCTTTAGTACCAGCTACTCAGGAGGCCGAGGCAGAAGAATCACTTAAACCCAGGAGGCAGAGGTTGCAGTGAGCTGAGACTGCACCACTGCACTCCAGCCTGGTGACAGAGCAAGACTCTCTCAAAAAATAAAATAAAATAGTATTTTGATACAGTATCCACTCTCTTGCACCGTATCCAGTGTATAACACATCAGAGTTTTAATAAATGTCAAACATCTAACAAAAAAACCAGTGCTCTCTTCACAGAATGAATGCAAGTGTTGTATTTTAATTTTGATTTATGAGCAGCATAAACATACTCTGCATGGAAGTAAAGCCTGGGAGTAAAGACAGGGAATGCGAGAGCAAGAATTCTTAATACTCTTCCAATGTTGTGCTAATATAAAAGTTAAAATTAAATCATGGAGAAGAAAGGATGAATACAAGAAGACACACAAATAAGATACACAAATAAGACCTACAGTAATGTGTATTTGGGTACTGAATTGAGAGCTAAGCTTTCTGTTAACCAATGGGGAGAAAAATGGAGTTGAATTAGTTCTGCACTGGTCATTCAATAAGTCAGTCATGTACTTTGTGAGGCCAAGGCAGGCAGATTACTCCTGAGTTCAAGAGTTCCAGACCAACCTGGGCAACACTGCAAGACCCTGTCTCTATTAAAAATAAAAATATATGGGTGTGATGAGGCATGGGCTTCTAGTTTCAGCTACTTGGGAAGCTGAGAAGGGAAGACAGCTGAAGCCCAGGAGGTAGAGACTGCAGTGAGCCATGATTATGCCACTGCATCACTCCAGCCTGGTTCACAAAGCAACACCCTGTCTCAAAATAATAATAGTAAGCCAATCACAAGTATTTATTGAACCTAATTATCGAGCATGTACTACTATCAGTGTTTCCCACACTGAAAAAGTGATCCTAAAAACATCCCAGTCTTATCAAGTCCCAATCTCATAAAGCTTTATCAGTAGAGAAATATTAAATGAGTTTACTTATGACAAAAATTTGACAGTGACTCTGAAAATTAAAAGGTTGAGTGATAAAGACAAAGCATTAAAAAAGATGACCTTTTCAGAGGTTATGTCAAAAAAGCAATCTTCTAGAAGGTAATGTTAGGATAAATTTCCTAGTGAATTGAGTTCACTGATGAACTTGAATTATGTTCTTCAAGGACAGCTTTTTAAATTAAGACAAATTATCAGAACAAGGCCTCCAATGATACAAATACAACCACGAGCAGGATTTCAGCAGGATCCACAGTGCTGTCTTAAAGGACGGGACCTTACCACACTGAGTTTTATTTCTTGTTTAATTTACTTTTATGCTTTCCCTTTCATACCTCATGTGGTCTCATCTTTTCTTCTTCCACACTAAGATGATACCTGCCCAAATATGTATAATTTAATGTAGGTATCATGAGATATATATATATATATATATATATATTCACACACACACATAAATATATCATTTGATATACATGTTATTTGATTATATATATGTGTGTGTGTATATATATATATATATATATATATAATGAAATGTCTTTAAGAAGTCTGTTATCACCAGTGGGGAGGAAGAGGAAGATTCGGGGCCAAAATGATCTCCTCTTCTTTCTTAAGTAACTTAGGGCAGAAAGATGCTTCCTAAGCTCTGTGCAATGACTAGCTTTCGTTGTGTTTGGGAAGTGTCCATGCCTCTTCCCCGTCTTTGCTTAGTGCAGGATTCTGCTTTATGTCAGTTTGACTGTCTGAGATTGATTCCAAAACCGCAAACAATGTCTGAGCTCCTCCTTGTCTAAGTAACTCCTTGGATCCCTCTCTTCATCTGTGTAATACTTCATTTCAGAGTTTCTGCCCATCAGAGACCATCTAAAGTAATCTCATTTGCAGTTTGGAACAAATTGCTTCTTGTGGATGACTTAACAACTGTATTTAGGTGAATTATTTTGACAGTTTTTGACAGCAATGGCTCTAAACAAATTCCACTACGGGTGACAGTACAATACACAGGCATAACCTAGAGGTCTTGGGGTTATTTCATGGGTTAATGTTCTTACATGGCGATTCTTGGAAAATAAGGTATTAATCTTATCAGGCATTACCCATTCAGATTAAAGCAGACCTTTAGCTGCTAACTACAATTTTAATTTTAGATTATAAAACTAATTATAAAACTAATTCAGTTTTTTCCTATCATCAGGTAAAGAATATTGAACATCAGAAAACTGGTAACAAAATATATAACAGCTTTTTATGTGAAATGCACAAAAATGATAAATTCTTGAGTTAGATTAAATGACATAACATTGTGTATTTTCTCCAGAAAAAAATCTAAATCCCGATAGTCTCAATCACATTTAAATCAATATGCACATGCACACACACACACACACACACACAGACAGACACACAAACACACTCAAGGTTATTCATCTTTCAACATACCACCCAACAATATAAGTACAATAAAGTTTATTGGATTAATAAGAAATTCCCCAGACCTGAGTATTAGGTGAAAAAAATCTGAAGGCAAAATGAGAGGTAGAAAGTAATATAGGAAGAGAGATGGTGAAAAATTAAAGAAGCAAAGACTGACACAGTGGTAACCACCTTTTATTTTAGTGAAATAGCACTGATTTTTCAATTTAAGTTTCTTTTGTTTCTGAAGTTGCAGAGACTGTTTCTCACAATCCTCTGAAGACGACAATTTAAGGAAGAACTCAGATTACTGATTTGCAAACATGTTGTGCTGAGACCACTTAGGGTGACAAGCTCTCATGGGTTTATAGAGGGAGGCATCGATTCTGAATTCCTTGGACACATTTTGTTGCCAATTTGAGGCAAATATGGAGCAAGCCTGCCCTCCTCTGCTCGCGCACGTGCACACACATGCGCGCACACACACACACACACACACACTACCTCCTAGCTGTACCTAATGTAACCAAAACATCACACCACTGGCAACCAACTATCTCCGTGATTTTAGACACCCACTGGTAACCAACTGCCCCAGTCTGCCAGGATAGGGTGTCTCCTGGGCACAGAACTTGGTGCTGAAGTCAAGAGATTCCTAAAGGATGCCGGACAGTCAGTCTTGTTGGTGCAGCTGCAAGAATGGTGACATGTGGTCTGGCTGAATGGAAAGCCACACATCCTTCAGGCCTCCTTGCATCACAGTGCTGCAGAGAGAGCACAGCCAAGAGCGTAACTTGGGCCGCACAACTGCCTTACACCACTTGAACAGCTCAAGAGCTCCAGTTCAGTGATGAGGAACGTAATTTAAAGAACTCGCATGTGTATCTCTAGCCCCATACCTGCAGGATCCACAGCCTACAGACCACACCTGCTCGGTTACACGCAGGCATCCATCACAAACCTATCAGTCCACAGCAGGCTTAACCACCCCCAAACTTAATTGCGGGTCCCCACTTAAGTGAATGCATCAGCTTTTCACCTAGATTCCCAAAGAAGCAGTTGTGATTCATTCTCGATTCTTCCCACTCTGAGAGCAGAGTAAGCCTAGTACCGGGTCCTACTCCATTCTGTGGTAAAACTCCAAGTCTCCTTACCCACCGGCATCACTGCCGCCTTCCTAACAGCGCTTACCTACCGCCTCTCACAGCTGCTAACTGGACTCCCGACTTCAGTGGACCTCAGACGCAGGCTCTTCCTCTGCATCCCTGTGGTTAGGCATGCACCTTCATCTTACTTTTCTTCTCCAAACATGTACCTCTTGATTTTCCAGATTTGGCTCTGGTGTGCCTCTAGGGAATCTTCTATGTATACCCCACCCTAATCTGGCTGCACCCCCATTTGAGTATGAACTCTTCCAGTACTTCGCCCCACTAGTAGTGTATACACTCCTTGGAAGCAAATAAAATGTTCTGTTTCTGATTTCTAATACAGAGCAACTTTGCCCAGAGTAGACCCACTGCAGCATTGATGTAGGGCTGGCTGGGGAAGGAGGGCATAGCAGAAGGAAGTTGACGAGGTGACTAGGCTTCAGTGCAGCCTCCCAGGTCCTATAATGTTAGCATTTTCTCTGCATAGCAGTTAATCAACCTCAAACTTTTGGTAAGTAAACAGGTGAGACTATACTCTTTTAGAGAGAGAGAAAGAATGTCGGAAGTAGACAGCCATTCTAAATGCCCTTAAGCTACAACTAGAAGTAAAAATTATCTCAACCTAAGACGAACAAAGTTTTTTTTTTTTTTCATATTTTAGTTTTAAAGAAACTAAATCTAAATGGGTTTCTGTGACAAAAATACAGAATAAGTCTTACAAATAGATCCCTCGCCAGACTCATGAAGTTTGTGAACTTTGTTTCCTTGTGGACCTGGGAAGGCAGAGGTAGCAGAAGAGCTTCTGTGCTGTACTATGCCAGTTTGTCACTCCTGTCATCAACAGTGTTCCCTTATTTATGATATGAAACTTCCGGTTATCCAGGAATTCTTTTCGGCTATCCAGGAATTCTTTTCTTAAGGTCCGACACACAATAAACGATAATGGATATCAAAGAGGATTTGGACAACAGCAAAAAGGAAAATGTTATTTCAGAATTAAAGATGCAAGAAAATCTAGGATTATCTTTATCTTACTCCGAAATACCTCTTAGGAGTCCATTAAAATATTCCTTGGCCTTTTCACCAGGTAAGAAAATAGGAGGAGAAGTCCACAGTGCATTCTTACATCAATTAGCAAAGATGACGATCACAAATCCATGCAACAAGCAAACTAAGTGACTCTCAGAAGCTGGAAAACTCTGGTCATCAACTCTGAGTTCATTTTACACACAGCTGTCATGTGTATCATTAGGAGGCAAATGATGGACGCAAAGAGCCACCTCGCTTGACAGCACAGCTAAGAATAGAGGAAGCCGGTGTCCATTTGTCTCTGCAGCTGGACCAGAAACAGAACATGGGACTCACTTTACAGAATATAACCTCCTGCTTGCGAAATTATGTTGTCACCCAAGAAGGTGACAAATTTAATTGTGACTTTCTAAGTCATCTGATTTTCTCTTTCAGGAAGTAAAATATAAAATGCAACTGAGTCCAGGTGCGGTACCTCATGCCTGTAATTCCAGCACTTTGGGAGGCCAACGTGGGTGGATCACCTGAAGTCAGGAGTTCCAGACCAGCCTGGCTAACATGGTGAAAGCCCGTCTCTACTAAAAATACAAAAGTTAGCTGGGCGTGGTGGTGGGCACCTGTAATTCCAGCTACTCAGAAGACTGAGACAGAAGAATCGCTTGAACCCTGGAGATGGAAGTTGCAGTGAGGGGAGATCCTGCCACTGCCCTCCAGCCTGAGTGACAGAGTGAGACTTCCTCTCAAAAAAAAAAAAAAAATGCAATTGATGCAAGATATTAGAAGGCTAACAATAAACTGCTTATCTTATACTTCACAGTGTCCGTTCTCCTCTTTGAGTTCTTCAGTACTATCATTGACTCAAAAAAAAAACACAACTTTGAAAATCTGAATTGCACAATTAAAATGGGAAGGACATTATGTCAAGTGCTGAGAGAGTTAACACAGTGTGGTCCCTGTCTTTTGGAAAGGGCGTGACACAATCTTTATAACAAGTTTCTGAAGCTTAGGGCAATGGTTCAGAGAATTTGGCTTAAGGTACAAAGTCAGTATGTCACAGAAAAGATCTTAACCGAGATTCAAAAGCTAAAGACGATCTGTAACAGACAGCAATAAAAAATTATTAGTCATTGAGTAGGAACACTTTGGTAAAAATACTGCATCTGTCACTAATCAAATAGCAGCTAGATACCAAAGACTAGATATTGACTTATTAGAAAAAAAGAAAATTTAGTTTGCTAATAAGAGTCTTTTTAACAAACATCACCAGCAGACGGGGCACAGTCTCTGGAAAACTTTAAGTTCTAAGTAAATGTTTACAGTGTTGGCACTTTAGTAGTGACACCATTTTAGGTAGAATTGAAAACAGCACTGTCTTCTTCTTACAAACATGGCTATAGGGAAAGAAGAGTAGAGGTGATATTTAACATGTTTAATCATCAGTATGGCAGAGAGACCTTCCAACCAAGCATTCGATCTGACGAATGCTGGCCCTGGTGGAAGAAATACAGGTGTCTGGACCCCCTGCTGCATTAGTCCTTACTGCCTAGCTGCTGAATCCTGGGGAGAGGACCCATCTGACGAACTCAGGGTAAGCTAAAGAAGCTACCTGTGAAGGCTGGGCCAGTGGGTACCTGCAGGACCCATCCTGACTAAGCCTGGCCCTGGGCACTGGCTTCAGAGGGAGAACACAGCTGTATTTGAAGCCAGTTTCCACCCATGAACTGTCTTTCCTGAGCAACACAATTTCTGTCATTTACAAGAGATTTTGATGAGTACCATAAAAAAAAAAAATCAGTATGTTAATCCCCGATTCCTGGAGCTTTTGAGAGAATTAAGCCCCATACCAGGTGTGTCTGGCACACAGCAAAATAAAATGACTACCGTTGTGTTTATTTTTATACCTTTTGATACCATGATTTGTATTTTATGGCCCTAGATTTAAAATGTACGCTAGTGAGCACATGTGGAAGTTGGACGGGAACTCATGTTTTCCATTCTCAATCAGCTGGTTTTATCTGTTTGCCCATCTTGCTTACACATCTCATTTGAATTGGATCTTACTAAGACTACTTTAGAATTTGGGGAGAGCTTTGGAAGCAAGAGAGGGACTAGAGGAGTAAGAAGAGATTAGGGCTTCCTGAGGTCTCGAAGGGGAGGGAAATGTTTAGTAAACCCAGAGGAGTGACAGGGAAAAAGCTAACATACATGCATTTAAAAGGCTTGCTTATTTGAAAAGATTAGCTGTAGTTTTCTATAAGAATTGATCATCTAGAGTTGCCCACGTAATTAAGAAAATTTGAATTATACACTAGATAGACCTGTTAATCATTTATTGACTCTCAGTTTCAAATCTACCCCACATTGCTATTCTGTAAGAATAGAGCCAATCATCACACATTTTTATTTTCACATGGCATGATGTTAAGCTTAGCCAACAAAGGGCCCTGGAGGGTCACTGTGGGAGGCAGCTTCCCTTCCTGGTCTCCAGGTGCTCCCCTGTCCAGGATCCAGCAGCGCAGACCACCTCTCCACTGTCTGCTTCTCCCAGTGCCCTCTTAGCGGGCTTCTCACCACCGGAGCGCCCTTGCAGACAGCGATGCAGTTACTTCTGAGGCTTGACACTACCCCTTGGACAGCTTGATGCAGCAGTATAGTCAACTTGTCAATTTTCCCGTGCACCATGGGGCACAGTCTATATATCTCAACCCTGGGAGAAGAGCCCACATGCAGTTCTTCCTTGGTTGGTGTAACTTAACCTGAGAGGTAGTGACTTCTCCCTCTATCTGGTATTCGTCTATGCTCCAAAATTCCTTTTACAAATTAGCTACACAATCCTTCGTGTTTTTAATTTCTTATACACTCAGTATTTCTTTATATTGAACTTTGTGTTTAAACTACTGTGTGGTTTAGCGGTCTTGAGTAGAAACTGATTAATACACTAAATATCAAAACTGCACTAACCAAATTGGAGAGGAATATGGAACTCAGAATCATCAATCAGACTTGTAGATAAATGGTTGCAGACTAGCCATAGAAAATGACACCTAATGAGAAATTCCTTTCTCCCTCCTGTTTTGCAGGTGTGTGTGTACAAGGGGTTGATTAGCTGAACATTCTATCAGTAATCATAATGAAATTAATTTAGAGAGCTACGAATCGTTATTACAACTTTATGGGGATTGTTGGCAGTGATTTTTATCAGCTAGTTTCTAAAACAATATGAAGTTAAAGTCATGTATAACCACTATCACTAAGCATGCATATTATGAGAAATAGATGATTAAAATTCTGTATACTGTGAATTATAATATAGATACTTATTATTTTCTTAACGCTAACAGTCATTCTTTTTTAAAAGACAACCTTATAAGACAACAGTAAATATAAGACAACAGTAAACATAAGGAAAAAAAAAAAAAGAGAAATATCACAATCACACCTCAGCAGCAAAATCAATGAGAAGATCCTCTGTAGTTTCAAAGGTTTTTGTCTGAAACTAACCAAAACTACAGCAAAATATTTGATTTCCCTGTTAGTGGAAATCATATTCACCTTTTGCTACTTACAAAAACATTCTATGCATTGGATTAGATAATGGGTTAGGAATATTTAATTTTTTCTTAACAACTTTAGAATTGGATTCTAAGACCCACTTTCAGAATTGAGGCAACATAACCCTGAATACTCACTCCACTGTGAAAGAAGCACAATCGGGGGACAGTATATTAAAATGTTCAAGTCGATCATTTGAGGTGGTTCACACCTGTAATCCCAGCACTTTTAGAGGCCTAGGCGGGTGAATCACCTGAGTTAAGGAGTCTGAGACCAGCCTGGACAACATGGTAAAACCCCGCCTCTTTTAAAACCACAAAATTTGCAGCAAAACCACCATGGCACGTCTATACCTATGTAACAAACCTGCACATTCTGCACATGTACCCCAGAACTTAAAATGTACTTTTAAAAAAAAGAAACTACAAAATTTAGCCAGGGGTGATGGTGGGTACCTGTAATCCCAGCTACTCAGGAGGCTGAGGCAGAAGAATCACTTGAACCCAGGAGGCAGAAGTTACAGTGAATCAACATTGTGTCACTGCACTCCAGCCTAGGTGACAAGAGCAAAACTCCATCAAAAAAAAAAAAAAATCTCTGGAAATACCTTAAGCTTGTAAACAGATGAGGAAACATCTAACCAAGAGCAGTGAGGGGATTAAAAGTATTTGAAGATTGGGTCACAACCTATTTTCTTCCCTCCTCCTTCTCTCCAATCTGGGTGAGTGTGGCCAGGAAGACTAGATTCTCTCTACCTACAGATTCCAGCCAGGATACACTTGTAACCTGGAGGATCAGGCCACCATCCTTTCTCATCCTCATAAGCTTCAAAGGCAGAGGCAAGATTGCAGGTGAGTTTGGGTAACAGGCCATGCCAGCTTTCAAGTTCCACCTATGTAGGAGGTTTATGAGGCTCAAGCCCAGCATGGAGGGTCAAAATGCTGCAGCTCCCATCATCTTTTCCCCAAATGACACACAGGGTAGGGGTTCCATTACATGAGGAGCAAACCCAGACAACCAGAAGCTCTCACCTCAGACCTGTGGTTCACTCATGAAACAAGAATGTCAGTCCAGCATAAGCTGACAGTGTCTGTGACCCAGCTCTGCAGCAGTGGCCCAGAGAGTTTCCCCAAGAGGACAGACAGAGGACAGGAAGTCCAAATCCAAGGTTGCTCTCAAAAGTAGATGGAGACTGTGGGGATAAGCAATTTACAGAAGCCTGGTAGCTTCATGAGAGCTGTGGGCTGATCTATGGAATGGCTAGTCTAAGATAATCAGGGAAAGAGAAGAAGATCTCATCTGGGATCAGAACAAACCTCAAAGCCTGGCCTCAAAAGTATCTCCTGCAAAAGGGTCTGGACATAATCCCATCAGAATAGGGAGCCCAGAGCAAGGTCAAAAATAATAAAGCAGGCGGGTGGAAATTTATTAGAGACTCTTAGCTGCCAGCCTCCAGAATTATAAGAAAATTAATTGTTGTTTAAAGCCATACAATTTGTGGTACTTTGTTTCACTGGGCCTGCATAACTAAAGCATACCCATAGCAGAGCCTCAAAATACATAAAACAAAACTTGACAAAATTGAGAGCAAAATAGTGATTGTTCTACTCATTTTCAAAGAGGAATAGAACAAACTGGCCAAAACGACCATGAGAATAGACAATGCAAAGAATACTATAAACCAACTGCTGAAATTAGCAGACATCTACAGAACATTCCACCCAACAGCAGATTCTTCTCAAGGGCATAGGAATCATTCTCCAGAACAGAGCATATGTGATGCCACAAAAAAAAAAAAAAAAAAAAAAAAAAATTTAAAATGGTTGGAATTATGTAAATAAATTATCTGAGCTCAATGGAAGAAAATTAGAATTTGAGAAATAATAAAATGTGTGGAAGTTAAAAGGAAAATTTCTAAAAATCCAAAAGAGTTAAAGAAGAAATCACTAGGGAAATTTAAAAAATAAGTCAACATGTATGCAATGTAGCTAAAGATTTGCATACAGGAAAATTTATAGTAGAAAATAACTATATTTGAAAAGATCTTACATAAATAGCCTAACCTTCTACCTTACGATGCTGGAAAAAGAAGTACAAGCTAAACTTAAGGTAAGCAGGGTAACAAATATTCTGGTAAGATCAAACATAGAAGAAATAAGGAACGTAAATTCAAAAAATTATTTAAACCACCTACAAAATTTAGAAACTTTTGCTAGACTGACCAAAAAAAAGTCTCAAGTCACTAAAATGGAAAAAATAAGGGAGATAATATTATAAGGACCTTACAGATATTTAAGAAAAAGATTATAAGAGAATTTTATACATATCTGGGTGTCGACAAACTGGTACTTAGATGAAATAGACAAATTCCTACAAAAACACAAATTACCCAAAACTTAGTCAAACAACATTAGAATAGACCTCAAGTAAAGGTAAAAGTTTTAAAATTCTCCTAAAGAAAATTCCAGGCTCAAATTCACTGGTGAATCCTTCCAAACATTGAGAGTAGAATTATTGTCAGTCTTTCACAAATTTTTTCCAAAAATAGAAGAGGAGGGACCACATTCCAACTCCTTTTATGAAGCTAGTACCCCAATATCAAAGCCAGAATTATAGATAGAAATCTACAGACTAGTATTTCTTAAAAACATAAACACAGAAATCCTCAAATAAAATCAAGAAATTCAGATTCAACAACATATAAAGCATTATATACTGTGCCCAAGTGCATTTTATAATTATAGGAATGCAAGATAGGCTTAGCTTCCGAAAACCGACTAACCTAGTATACCGTATCACTAGAATAAAGAACAAAAAATCAGCTGATTGTCTCAATGGATACAGGAAAAAAAATGACAAAATTCAACATTCCTTCATGATCAAAACATTCAATGAATTAGAAATAGAGGGGAATTTCCTCAACCTGATAAAAGGCGCCCATGAAAAACAGACAGTTAATATTATACTTAATGACCAAATATTGAATATTTTCTGCCTATAATCAGCAATAAGACAAATTATATTCCACAGTGTACCAGAGGTTTTAGCTAGGGCAGTGATGTAGGAAAAATCAAAGGCATAAAGATTGTTAAAGAAGATAAAAATATATCTATTTACAGATGACATGATCTAGTAAACAGAACTTCTTAGAATTTCATTACAAACAATTAGAACATATGAGCAAGTCCAGCAAGGTTACAAGGTAAAAGATGAATATACAAAAATCAATTGTTGTTTTTTTTTGGTGGGGTGTTGGGGGATACATCATCCCCTGTTGCCCAGTCTGAAATGCAGGGGTACAATCTCAGCTCACTGCATCATGGACCTCCTGGACTCAAGCAATCCTCCCACTCCAGCTCATATGTCGGTGAGATAACGGGTGCACACCACCACACCCCACTAGTTTTATTTTTTATACAGATGTGGTCTCACTGTGTTGCACAGGCTGATCTCAAACTCCTGGGCTTAAGGGATCCTCCTGCCTTGGCCTCCCAAACTGCTGGGATTACAGGTATTAACCACCACACCCAGACACAGAAAGCAACTGTATTTATCCATAACAGCAATAAACAATCTGAACATAAAATTTAAAAAGAAAACAATCCATTTACAATAGTATCGAAAAACCCCTAAATAATTCAGAATAAATTTAACAAAATAAGCACAAAACATATATTCCCAAAACTACAAAACAGATGTTGAAAGAAATTGAAGACATGAATAAGTGGAAAAATACTTCATGTACATGGATCAGAAGAGTTAATAGGTAAGACAGCAATACTTCCCAAATTGATTAGCAAGTTTAACATAATTCCTATTTAAATCCCTGATGGTGTATTTGTATATATTAACAAGTTGACCCTAAAATTCATATGGATATTCAAAGGAATTAGAATAGTCAAAATCAATCTTTTAAAAAGAAAGAAATTTGAATATTCATATCTCCCTAATTCAATACTTCCTAGGAAACTACATTGATCACAATTGCATTATGCTTGCATAAGACTAGACATATTGATGAAATAAAATTCAAGTTCCAGAGATAAAACCACCACCATTACCAGTCCATTTGATTTTTGACAAGAGTGCCAAAACAATTCAATTAAAAACAATTTTTCAACAAATGCTGCTGAGACAACTGGGTATTCACAAGAAAAGAGTACCCCTTCCTTACACTATGCACAGAAAAATTAACAAATCATAGACCCAAATGTCAGAAACGAAGCTAAGAAACTCTTTGAAGAAAATACAGGAGTAAATATTTGTAACCTTGTCTTAAGCAAAGTCTTCTTAGACATCACATCAAAAGTACACAAAAAGAAAAAAATTAACTGGACTTCATCAAAGTTTAAAACTTTCTATTTCAGAAAACATTATAAAAGAGAAAGATTATACACAGAATAGGGAAAAGTTTGCAAATTATATGCAAGATAAAGAACGTGCATCTGGAATACATAAATATCTCTAACAAGTCAATAAAAAGACAAATTACCAACTAAGACATGGGCACAATTACCAGAATAGACACTGCCCCCCCCCCCAAGAAGATACACAAATGGCCAAGCAGCACATGTAAAAATGCTCAGCATCCTTAGCCATCAGGGAGATGCAAATCAAAACTGCACCGAAATACCAGTTCATGTCCACTAAAACAGGTACAATAAAAAAGACAGTTAATAAGTGTTGGTGAGGATATGGGGAAGTGCAACACTCGTACACACCCGGTGAGACTATCAAACGGTGCATCTATTTTGGAAAACACTCTACAAGTTATACATAACACTGCTGTATGACACAGCAAATCCACTCCTAGTTGTATTTTTAAGAAAAAATTAATGTGTCCATGCAAAAACCTGTATGCACATGGTTACAGCAGTTATTCATAACTTCAAAAAGTGGAAACAAACGTCTATCAACCAACGAAAAAATGTGCTATATATCCATAGTATTTAATAGGATTCAGAAATACAAAAGGAACCGCCAATTCATTCTACAACATGACCAACCTTGAAAACAATGTACCAAGTGAAAGAAGCTAGTCACAAAAACACATTTTATATGATTGCATTTACATTTAACATCCAGAATAGGCCAAATCCTAGAGATGAAGAGAAATTAGTGTTTGCTTTGGGGCTGAGGGAAAATAGTGAGTGACTGCTAATGGATACTAGGTTTCTTTTTGCATTAAAATAGTCTTGCAAAAATAATTGTAATGATGGATGCATAACCCCAGGAATATATTAAAATGCACTGAAGAGTACACTTCAGGTGAATATTATGATATGTGAATCATATTTCAATATAGCTCTGATTAAAAGAGAAAAAAGCAGCTCAGGACTGGAGTACAGAGTGTAATATGGGATAATGAAATTCCGTTTGGTTATAATTCTCATTCCTTGTTATATCACATGACACCGACATTAATTCAGTTTGAGAATGGGAAAAAAGGAAGTTAATAAGAAGACTGAAAGAAATAGTTTCTCAGTTTTCTAAAAGAAGAATGAGATAGAGCTCCCAACCTTGACTGGAAGGCTTATCCCTTCAACTAGAATTCTACTTCCCCTCTACTTCACTTACAGGAACCTAATTTAGCTTTCCAAGACCCAGTGTGGATTTCACTGCCTCTTCCTTAACATTCCCACTATAACATCTCTTCCTGCAGTGATTATATGAAGCACAAGGCGGTATCATATATGCACGCAATGGATAGATGCTCTCCAACTTACAGTGGGGTTATGCTCTGATAAAAACACTGCAAGCTGAGAATGCAGTGATGGAAATGCATTTAATACACCTGAACTGCGAAACATGGTGGCTTAGCACACTCGGATCACTTACTGTAGCTTACAGTTGGGAAAACCATTTAACTCAAAGCCTATTTCATAATAAAGCATTGACTATCTCATGTAATGTATTCAATATTGTACTAAAAGTCAAAAGCAGAATGGCTGTACAGGTATTCAATGTGTGGTTTCTACTGAACATGTTATTACTCCCACGCTATTGTAAAAATCTAAGAGTCCTAAGCTGAACCATGCTACATCAGGGGCCATCTGTCATCCATCCTGTAACATAGCCAATATGTGAATTTTTCATGTTTTAATGTATCCACACTGATTGAATCATAGGCATTCCTTGCTTTAAGGAGAGTCCTGCTGGAGTGGGTGGGACTAGGCTGAGAGATCAAGGAAGCTCCGATTCTCTTTGGAGCTATGGGAGGAAATATCTGTAATCCCAATTTATACTCCTGTGTTATTTTTATTAGTGTGCCCTTCCACTCTAAAAGTGTCCTAATTAAGAGTATTAATTATATAGAATCACACTAATCATATCCTGATCTGAACATGGGTTGGCCAGCACAGGCTGGAAGTCATGGAAACGTGTTCAGGCCTTTGAGAGGGCCTGGGCCAGTGACACCTGGCTTCCTTCTGTCTGCTTACAGCATAGAACACACCAGGAGTTCTCACATTCTCAGTGGGAGAACATGAAAAAGAGTGGAAGATTATCGTCTCACAGTGAATGGGGACTGAAAATTAGCAGTTCCTAATGGATTCCCCAACTGACTAGTGTGATGGAGGAGTTAGCCAGGTTAACAGAATCACCAAAAGCCAAGAGAGGTACTTATCCATCAGGATAATACCCGGGTTCTATGGACCCTGTCATACTTTCTGAAAGGCTAGATTGCAGGTCATTCTATCTGGATACTGTGGTCAAGAACGCAAAAGACATTAACAAGGCCTGAAGATGCTCAAGGATGAGCCACCTCTCCACTGAGGCTCAGCACGGAGACACATTCAAACCAAATGTGCTTCCCCCATCTCACGAGGCCAACAGAATGACTTGTTTTCCTGTGCCCAGAAGCTACCTCAGGAAAGGAAAAACAAAAAAAAGGAAACAAAGGAACAGCAAGCCCGAGGATTTATTTGAGACTCAGTTTAACTAAAACGGAATGGCTTTCATCGACAGAGACTAAGTTAATTCTCTCATGTAAGGCTAACAATATTATCCCCAAACCATGCCACTTTATGTCAACAGAGGATTCACATTTTTTTCAGTATCTGTGTCCCAGGCACTACTGCAGACACTACCATACCTTGGTGAAGATGACGGTCTCTATGCTGGGAAATTTTGCACATCAGTAAGTGTCTACTAAAGATAAATGAGAAAACATCATTTCAAAGTCTAGTTCATGATGCTGAAGGAGCCCTGTGTGTTCACCATTTACACCATCCTGCCATGCCATATTATTTTAAAATACCAAGATGGTTCATGGCCCTCCCAAGAGGTGACCTAACAGTGGGAGATAGGAAAGCGCACACAACTTCACTCAGAATGAAAGTCAAGTACAGCAATGTCTGCTCTGGTGGGTCACTTAGAAGTCAGACTTAGAGGATTATGAAGTTACACAAAGCCTCACTAGAGCCAGAGTTCCAAATCCCCAGTACTGGAGAGATGAAATTGGTTTTATTACTTTTACCATTATACAAAGCGGAATGGAAAAAAAAGATGCTGGCGTTTGGAGGAATTCTATTTGTAGAAAGTCAATTATTTTCTCACCTCCGAGAACGTGGGTGGTCATGGGTACTTTACTGCCAAGACATCCGGCGTTTCCACTGTACCTTAGACCACACATTCTATACTGTTCACAGGTGATTCTATTTGAAAGCAGCTGACTCACTGCACTAACAAGCTCATAACCACTGGGGAAGGACAAAGGGAGCAGAGAAGCTATGTGCTTGGAATACCTTGTTGGGGTGAGAAGGACAGGTGGGCAAAGACTGAAATAATACAAAAGTAGAATTGCATAAGATTGGCAAAGTATTATTTTTATCACCATCTAATGATATCACGAGTCAGACAAGTTATGGAGAGATTAACTATCAGGACACTCAGGACAGTTTTATGAAGACTCCAATATTGTCAGAGAAAGAATCTTACTCTCTGTGGTCTGAAGAGCCATGTTAAGATTGGGTGTGATGGTTTTGTAATAGTAAGACAGGCATCTCTCCCGTCTATCCTTCCCAGATAACCATGGATGAGTGAAGGAATAAGCTTGATGAGGAGGAAGATGCAAGGGAGAAAACGGGTAATGAGGATGAGAAACAGGAGAAGAGGGAAGAAGGAGAGGGAAGAAAAGTTGACAAAGGTTGTTGACATGGACTAGCCACGGAGATGTGGGGTTAGCTGAAGAAAAACAAAGCAAAACAAAACAGTCACTTGATTGTGTCTTCAAATGAATATCATTAAAGGAAATTTAGCCTAAATATTGAACAAATGTTCAAGTTTATTGTTTAGTAGGCAATGGAAATCTGTGTCTGTAACAACATGAACAAAGAAGTTTGGGCAAACAAATGCCAACAGTGTCACAAAGAGTGCAGTTGTTCTAAGAGCTCATAAACCAATCTATTTTTTTAGCTTGATTAAATGATTTTTCTTTAAATATTGCAGAAAAAAATATAACTCTGACTCGGGATACATTCTTCATTCCCAGAAGCTTATTTAAAATTTTAACATAGAGTATGACAAATACATATTTCCAATAATGATACCATATTTAACATTATAATATGAAAATACCACCAAGTGAAGTACATAAAAAAATAAGCCATTTAAAATTTAAATCTAAAGAACACATTTGAAAGAAGAAACATTCCAAGAGGGCTTCAGTGATAAGACTAAGGTTTTTAATTGTATTGAAATTTTAGTGTGGTTTTACAGCACTGAAATTAGAATTTCATGTGAAAATTTCTTCCTTCCCTTAGCTGTAAGGAAGTGCTCAGCTGTGGGTGCTTTCTAAACATCACTCAACTGGCCTCAGAAAGTCAACAAAAGTCTGTTTGGAGGCAGAAAAATTAAAAGCAGAAAAGTGATTAGCTTTGATTTCTTTTCACATTTCTACTTAGTCTTGCTCTAGATTCCTCGGCATAAAAAACAGAGAAGAAAAAAGAAATTTTGACAACTCATTCTGTAAACAATGTTCAAAGTCCTTAACAATTTCCTTGTGTCTGCACAAAGCTCCCAGGGACACGTTCCAACTAATAATCTACTTCAATTCTTGTTCGATTAAACCAATTCATGGCAAGTAAAGGAAGAGTCACTATACAGATTATTTAATTGACCCATTACTGAATGTGTAATTCCTGCACCTGGATCAATTCAAATGTCCTCATTCTCTGCTCATCCCCTCCTTTTTTTTTTTTTCCCCCTCTTTTCCCGACTTAGACTACCAAGCAGACATACTTCTAAACTGTTAATCTTGGCTGTCTTTGTGACATCCAAGAGTGGCCAGACGGGAGAGTTCTGACTTATGCACAAACAACGTCTTTCTTTACTTAGCACATGAAATCTGTTAAAAAATTGTAACTTTAAAGGAACAAATATTTTCTCCCTTCTTTTTCAAGACTCAGCGCATTATAACAATGCTTTTTGGTTTTCTGAAATATATTATTTTACCTTTCTTGTCTAAGTGAACCGAATCAAGGTACAAATTAAAACATTTTAGGCTTGGGCAGGCTGTTACCTTTTTTAAAAATCTCAAACCCAATGGTAAAACAAAATATGTACTTTAGAAAGCATTTTGCACATTTCAGGATATTTACTTTTGATCTTCTTATTTTTACTCATTTTGAGAAAGGACCAGTGAAATAATTGATGGACTAAAGTCAATGAAAAGGAACTCGGAAAAGCAGAATCATCTAGTGGATTGAACACTAGTTTTTTGGGTGTCAACAGTTGGGATTCCATTCCTGAACTAACAAAGTAATACAATGATTTGTAAGGCTTGACTGACATCGCATCCTAAGCTGTAGATTTGCGTACTGATCACCCCCTCTCTAGCATGGGTTACTCAACAGGCCCTGCCTCCTCTCCCTGCTCTTAACCCTGCTGTAATTGATTGTCTGCACTGTTCTGACAAACAGCTTTCTAAAATTCAGAAACAACTTTTTGACTTAAAAAAAGCCTACAGCTCTCTATTTTCTGCACTATAGCAGAGCTTGTCAGGCTGTGTAAGTAGAGAAAGCAGCAGTGCCTGGGGCGTGCCTGGGGAAAGGAAGGAGAGCTGGCTGACTTCTTAGACTCCTGACCCCAACTTCACCCAGAGAACCTGAGAAATTGTTGATCTTACGTGTTATTGATTGAGGGCCAGGACTTTTTAAAGATGTTACTACAAACCTTTTAAAAACCGTTAATGAAGAGGATAATATCTTGAGTTTAAATACTTAGCAGGGTAGGCAACACCTACTTTGATGAGATCCAGGCCAAAATTTCAAACCTTGTTCTTTAAGCTCGATATACCAACTGATTCATAGCCTCTGAACATATACTATTCCATTTCTTCTTACATGAATGCATTTACACACTCCTGTCCCCCAGCTAAATCCTCCTCCACTTATCCACCCATTCAGCCACAGATGATTTTTCAAGATTCAATTTGAACTTAATTTTAAAACTGGTCCATAGCCTACTAAATCTCGACAGTTCTTCTCCCCTGGACTCTTCTGTGTAGATCATAACCGTGTTTAGCATAATTCAGAGAACACTGCTTAGGGAGAGCCTACTCTGGGCATGCTTCTATGTCTTAATCACCTTAGCATGTCCTGTGGTTTTCACATTACGGATAATCAATAATTATTGAATTGAATTTAGCCCAAACAGCGATTGAATTATAAACTGAGCCAATTATAAACCAGAACAGTGCAAGGAATTTCAGAGTATTTTGGCTAATAGGAAAGGAATGCTGGCAACAAGCTCATTCCGTTCCTAGCGCATCAAACCTGTTGAATGTCTTTAAAGAGTCAAACGGAATGAGCTTGTTGTGAGGCCGGTATAGTTCTCTTATCAGAAACTCTAAATGGAAAGAAAGATTAAAAGACAACGGCCAACTCTCCAAATCAAACTGTAGTAACAAGAGCACATTTTTTTCTTACAAAGATGACCACCTGTTTGAAGAGTTTTATGTGGCCTCCCTGGAGCTTTTTTGATAGGGAGACGGAACAAGGAGCTACTTATCTAAAGGCAAACACGGATGAGTAGCAGGGACCTGGAAGGGAAAGCTCATAGAATGGGCCTGGGGTCAGGCTGCGTCAAAGACACTTTGATTGTATGTCGATGGGATTTTAAAATCTAGATTCGTGTCTCCTGGGGCTACAGACAACAGTTCCAAGAGGTGAGAAAGAGAAAGCAAAATGGCTGGTGTCAGAATCCTGCCATATTTACAGATGACAAGTATCATCTGGGACTGGAAATTGTGTTATTGGCTGCATTTAGAGAGCAATTCAGATGAAAACAGGTGAGCAGATTTTACCTAGAGCCAAACCTACTCCTTCTGTAGCTTCCTCTTCTCAGTTAAGAGGAACCTTATTCTTACAGTTGCTTGTGCTGAAACAGTTGCTTGTGCTGAAACCTTGGAGTGGTCTTTGACTCTGTGTATTCCTGACATCCCCAGTCTAGTTCCTTTAGAGGCCAGTGCCTCCCCACCTCCTCTGGGATCGGCCCCAGGGGAACTCCCGTCATCGCAGGCCTGATTTCTCCACTTCTACCCTTATCCGTCTGTGTCTCTGAACAGTAACGGAAGGAGCCCTTTGAATATGCCACATCACAGCCCTCCTCTGCTTATGGCCTTCTCATGAAGGGAACCCAATGTCTTTAAAATGACTGGCACACCTCGGTGATCTGGCCTTAGGTTTTTATGACCTCATCTATTCCTCTACATTTGGATCCTTCACCTGCCTCCTCTGGCCTCTGATATTTTTCAGCCCTGACAGGTACATTGACAATCAGGGGCTCCTCCTCTATCCCGGTCCCTCTTCCTCCGGCTTGCAAACCACTTTCTCCCCACTCTCTCTTAACCTTTATTCAATGTCACCTTCCACAGCGTGGCATTACCTGACTACGATGGTTCAAGTGTAATTCCCAACGCTTTCTCCCTCTTCCCTCTTTTGTTTTTCTCTATAGAATTATCACCGGACAATTTCTTCACAAAAGTGGAAGTGCTGCTATATAGACACATAAGGGTCATGGTCAGATGCTTGCTGGAAAGCTAAGTGAATCGAAAAATGAATGAATTCCTTACATTAAATGAACTCAGACAAAAATTACATGCCAAAGGATTCAGAGTGAATGTAGAATCAAATAATATAAGTACCAAATACTGGTCTATGATAAGAGCTCATAAACTGCTTTTTCATAAGTTAACCATTTCAATAATGGGATTCCTAAACTATTAGTGCGTTCTGAAAAACTGTGGAGAATGGCAGAAAATAAAGACAAAAATGATGAAAGATGAAATGGACAGAGAAAAACACCGTAAATGACTTAATTGGACCCAGATTACCTAGACAATATTTAAGGATTGTCTAACACAGTCTTCTAGTTTATCTGAATTTATTTCGTCTCTGGGCTAACTTCTTTGTTTTTGAATTATTTAAAACTGTAAATTATAGGTAACTGTAAATAATTATTTTGTTCAAATATGTGTTATCAGAATTTCCCTCCATCAGTATGTCGATTTTATTTTTTTTTAACGTATTTCAGCATTACATATTTATATCTGGAAATTCTATGAGTTATCTTTGGAAAAATTTGCAAGGTCTTACTAATTTCCTCATTAATGACTCAATCTTTGATACATTAATTTTACATTTGTCTGAAATGTATAATATTTAAAATTCTCCTTTAACAGAATGGAACCACTGTTACATGCCAGGCCTTACTGAATTTAATTCCAACAACTGTATTATGGAGAAACAGAACCTTAGAAAAAGTCTTTTGTTCCCCAAGCTCACAAAATGGTGTCCTCCCTAAGAAAATCAAGAATACATTTGACAAAAGTCCAATCGATTGGTAAAAACCTGGAAAAAGCAAGAGTGATCACGAAATGGGAGCCGGTTTCTAGAAGACATGGGGGGAGACCATAACTTACCCTTTTGACAAGGTTCCTAGACAGGTAGATTACCCAAGGGCAGCACACAGCTGTCCGCAAGGCTCAGACAACGTCATTCAAAACATGCATGTGCAGGACAAACACGGCTCAGTGTTTGGGGGGTCACAGGCTGCACTTAAGAATTAGAACCACTGTAGTGTTTAATAACTAAGTCCCGTTGAGAAAGAGGTCCAGGGAGAAAACAATCCAGAACATTACACCTAACTCTGCGGGGACTGGGTGGAAGGAACTGGGAATGCTCACCCTGGTGGCTGAGGAGGACCAGTGAACGCAGAGGGAACACGACGTGTCTTCACAGAAAGGTGCTGCTGTCACATAGATGAGGGAACTTAAGCCCATGCCTTTGGCGTCGCAAAGGAGAAGTAGGAACAATATATAGATGTTAACAGGAAGTTGGAAGGCGTGTCTACTGACTAGGCTATAAAAAAGATGTTTTCAATGATTAGGCTACAAAAAACGTGTTTCCAACGTGTAGGCTACAAGGAAGGTGTTTTCAATGATGAGGCACAAAAAACGTGTTTCCAACGTGTAGGCTACAAGGAAGGTGTTTTCATTGATTAGGCTACAAAAAACGTGTTTCCAAGGTGTAGGCTGCAAGGAAGGTGTTTTCAATGATTAGGAATATCATCTCTTAACAGGCACTTTACAGAGGATGCAAAACAGTGAAAAGGAAGCCTTCTAAGTGGTACATATGATCTGCTCCAACCCTAAGAATCGACATTTCTTCCAACTTTTTAACGAGAATTAATTGGAAACTCAGATTTAACATGTTTGATACAGTCAGCAGAGATCTGATTTAAAGAATGCTTTAATTCTTCCTTCAGTGTCAATGTGTCTTAATTGTCACACTTTTAAAATATTAATTTTACTCCTATTAAAATGCTATTTTTTCTATTATTTAGAAAATTACAAAAATTATTTTAAAATAAATAGTTCTCCTACTGTTGCATAGCCTCAATTATGGTCCTCTCCAGTAATTAAAGTCAAATTCTAATTTTTACTTGATCATTTGCATATAGTAGAGAAAGCATGTATGTACTTGGTTTATTTTGTCCATTGCTTGATCTGTAGCAACAATGCTCCGTTGTATATCTTAATACTTTTATTTTAAAGATAGATGTCATTTATTGAAATATTTTTAAGGTAAAAACAGATAAAATGATTGAATAAAATGAGAGGGACCCAGGGAATCTAACTTATGCTTTGTAAAAATTAAGAGAAAAATTTAAAACAATATTTAGAATTATATTCCAAAGAATAGCTATTTGAAAGTTATTTGAAATTCATTTTTGTGTGTGTGTCTCATATGACTCATGGACCTAAATCCACCACCCCAGTTTCTACTTTATCATTTGCTTTAATATTATGTATTGATTAGTTTGTCTTTTTTCACTGATTTGAAAAGCTACCTCTCATATATTAAATTATTATATGTGCTAGGATCATTTGCATGTTCACATTTCAGAAATTCCAAAGCCATGAAATAAGAGATACTATCAAAGAAATACTATCAAAGAGATACTATCAAAAGAAATAAAAGCAAATATAGGAAAACATGTATGCAATCACAGTGTAAACCACATACACAGCAAGAAACTAGAGAGACTGAAAATGATAAATTTGTCTGCCTTAGAAGACAATTTCTACACATGCAAATAATCTTTGGAAGTGAAACTTTAAACATAAGAACTGCCTACAAATTTTAATAGTTAAAATTTTAATAAATTAAAATTACATTTATGTTTATAAATACCTCGGCAAGGTGACAAAAGACTGTTCCAAGTAGAAAAACACGTATCACCCAGACATCGTAAGGAGGATTTTATGCTGGTGTTGTCTAACTTGAGCCGATTAGAATAAGAAGAGGACTCAGAATTGGTCTATCTAAGAAAGGCAGCAGGCCACAGAAGCAAAAGAAATTCTGTAGAATGGAGAGAGACTGAAAATGGATAATCAGAGTTGGTAAGGGCTGCAGTCTTAGCAGATTAGAACGTTTGAGTAGCTGTCATGGGGGTTAGCATTTTTGAGACCGAGGCGTCTAAAGAGAACCTTTCTGCGGCGTTTCTATGTGAGGTACTATGTAACCCATTCCTTGGTGCCCTCAGGAATCACAGACTAAACTCTTACACAGCTGATGTTGAACAAGGTAGGTCTGAACTGAGCATGTCACTTCCACGTGGATTTTCTTCTGTCTCTGCCTTCCCGAGACAGCAAACACCACCCCTCCTCTTGCTCCTCCTCAGCTTACTCAACGTCAAGACCATGTGGAGGAAGAACTTTGTGACCCCATCCACTTAATCAATAGTAAATATATATTCTCTTCCTTATGACTTTCTTAACATTTATTTTCTTTAGCTTACTTTATTTTAAGACTACACATATGACATAGAAAGTGTGAGTTAATTAACGGTTTATGTTATCTGTGAGATTTCTGGTCAACTGCAGGCTGTTTTTGGAAAGTTGAAAGTTTTACGTAGATTTTTCACTGCATGACGGGTCAGTGTCCTAACCTCTGTGTTGTTCAAGGATTAACTGTATTTATTTTTAAGCATTTTAAAAATGGATAGGTGTTTTAGGATGCTTTATAACATTTAGGCTAGTACTAAGAAGGCTATTGATATGATTATGCTTACCTATAAAACAAGGATAATAATATGCACCTTAATAGTTGTTGATGGTATTCAATACTGTTTATTTCCACTCTTCCTCTCTCATTCCATTTCTATATCCATAATAGTTTGAAATCTAAATATGACAAGCATGTCTCCAAATTTTGATAGCTTCATAAGGGAGATGCAGTATATTGATAAAGAGTTAATGTATTAACAATATCAAATATGTTATGATCATGATAACTGTTGAGTATTTTCTCTAATTTTCACCTGAGGCATCATGTGGATGGCAGTCCCATTCGATTCTCAACATAGAGAACCCAGAATTGTGTTTTCTAGAGAAAACATGTACTCAAAGATAATTAGAAAGTTTCATTTATCTTACAACCAATACATCTTCAATACTACCCAGGCACAATGTTCTTTTGTTAGGTTTCTTTTGGGGGGTGTGGGGGAACAGAGTCTCCCTCTGTCACCCAGGCTGGAGTGCAGTGGCACAATCTTGCTCACTGCAATGTCTGCCTCCTGGGTTCAAGCGATTCTCCTGCCTCAGCCTCCCAAGTAGCTGGGATTACAGGCGTGCGCCATCACACCCATATCATTTTTGTATTTTTAGTAGAGAGGAGAGCTCACCATGTTGGCCAGGCTGGTCTCAAACTCCTGACCTCAGGTGATCCACCCACCTCAGCCTCCCAAAGTGCTGGAATTACAGGCATGAGCCACTGCTCCTGGCCCTTTGATGAGTTTTTGCTGGTGTTATTGCTGACGGTTTCATTTTATTTGCACAATCGTATCTTTCATTTTTTGTAATCACTAAGCTAACGAAAGCAATGTATTATTTAGAAAATTTATGGTTGAGACTGTGATTTTTAAAAATTTACTGTTATATATTTAATAAATAATAGAGATTAAATTTATAAACAAGTACATTGACTACTAAAAGTCTCTTGTGTAATCTTGCAGTTAAAATATGGTTTGCTTCACCAGCATAACTGATAATTCCTTTTTCACAGGAAATAAACTTGTGTTAAAAAAATGTGCTAGAAAATATTATAATTTTTTTTCATCATAATAATAGAGACATTAATCATGTATTTATTCTAACATAAAATTTCAAGTGTAAATTTAGGATCATAAAAATATGGTATTAGTATTCAACATCGTTTTGGCTTTGCATTTTGGAATTGTGGTAATTAAATGCGATTAATTCAGTTTCTTTTAAATGTATGGTAAAATCATATATTTTGGCAATACTCACCTGAATTAATACTGAAATCGAACATCATCACTACTTTTTAGAGGTGTAAAATATGTATTTATAAAACGTAAAGGGACTTTAAAATAAAACAAAATCAAATAGGTCTCCACAACACCTGTAGTCAGCACTGAGTGTTTGGGACTGCCTTTAGAAATAACAATTCAGAGTCTAATACCATCCCCAAGGCTGTGGACTCCCAGGTCAAATGCCGATTCAAATCCTGACTTCACCATTCAATTTATGGATAGCTTTTTTAATTCCTTTGCTTCCATTTGTTCATATTTAAGGACAAGATGCCACAAAGAGCACCTGACACGTGGTGCCCTCAATCAAAATGCATCACCGTGATTCCCTGGATTCCTTAGGAAAAAAGCTTGAGTCAGAACTTAAACAATAGGCCTTTTTTGTGAAGGAAAATCCCAGGGAATCAAGGGTGAAATGAGACAGAAATGAGGCAGGGAAAGAAGGTAAAGAAATGCACGAGGTGTGTTGCTGAGTGCCAGCTGCTGTCTGCCTAGGAGGCACAGGTGGCTGTGGTTACAGGGATTTCCCTCTGGCAGGGCTGGTGAGACGCCAGCCCAGGGATTTCTCTCCAGCAGGGCTGGTGTGTAGCCGTGTCAGGGAGAGGGAAGGGCAGGTGTTTCTCTGCAGGATCCCTCCTTCCCACCACCTGTCTCTTCAAAGACATAGTTTACCCAATGGGCATTCAGTGACCCCTCATTATCAGACTGTCTTCCTGGGTGGACACCTCCAGCTGAGCCCAGCATAGGTGAGAGCTTCCCAATGACAGACCTACCTAAGGTAGAGCCACTGCAGCTCTACTAAGGAGTGGACGGTGGAGGCTGAGATGGTTCTTACTGTGGGGAAGCTGAGGCGTTGGTGCTGGAAGGAGTGAAGCAGTCACCCTAGCAGAGGGGTTCTCCTTGAGCCATTGGCCAAGCCTAGATCAAACTTGGGGGATTTGGTGCTGAGAAAAATGGCAGGGGGGGGGGCGTGCCTCAGAAACTCAGTTTCGGAACAGATATAATTTTCAGATATTTAGATTTAATAACTATAATTAAAATGCAGCATTATGTGAGTGGCCTAGCATTTTCATAAGATGCTCCGTGACTCACACAATTTAAATGTACATCTTTTTTTAAAAAATTGCAAGATGAGAAGTTCCTATTTAAAGTGACTTCTGCACAGAGAAGGCAGTGTGGGATGTCCAGGAAACTGTTTACTGGTACTGGAAGTGACACAAGGCACGTTCCCAAAGGGTAGAGTGAAACAACCTTTGTCAATTACACATATACCTTTGTCAATTACGCATATACTTAGTCAAAGCTCTTATAATAGTTCTGTACTTTAAGTGAGAAGTTTTATTAAGGTGCTACATATCTGGTTAGTATGTGTTATGTTTTTGGTTTGCTTTAACTGGACGTTTATGTAACTCTCATAATCCTCATCTATAACTGGTGACAAAATCTAATACCTGATCAACCTTTGCCCAGTGCATGATAGGTATTCAATAAATATTCATGCATTCCATCCTTTTCATCCATGCAGAAAACTGTTAAGTGCTATGAACTCCGTGAATTCTATTACCGTTCACTTTCATCTCCTCTATAGCACCACCCTAGTTAAAACTGATTTTAACCTATTTTTTAATGGGGCCATAAGACCTACCCCAGGCTGTTATGTTCACAGGTCTAGTTCCTGTAACAGCAAATATGTGCAATTTTCTTCCTTCCCTTCTTCCCCTTTTTTTTATACTCTTTCACCCACCAAATGATTCACTTAATTTTAATACTGAAAAGCTTCCTTAGAAATGCTTATTTCCTGATTTCTTCCTAAGGTTAAAAATAGTAAAAAGCAACTCAAAGGAACATGAATTGCCTCATGTGACAGTTTAATTTATTTTTACATCTTCTAAGCTATGGGAAATATTAAGATTTGAAACACAAGTCCAAAATATAGAAATACTTTCTAAAGTTAAGTAATATATTTTGTCAGTAAATTCCAAATTCCTTTAGATAAAAATTGAATCGATATCTTCTTCATTAGCTTTCTCCCCAAAAAGACTAGTAGATGTAAAAATCAAAGACAATTTAATGCACTACCTTCTATTTTATGTACCAATATTGAAGATAGCAAATGGCATTAATCATGAAGCAAAATAAATTATTATTGGCAGGGTGTTATATACTATCAGAGAGTAAACTAAATTTTCAAATGTCAAGTTTATTTTATATGGTCATTGTGCTTGTTAAGTGGTTACTGTAAAGCTAATTCTTCTCCAAAATGCACACTTTTTCCTTAGCTAATAGAAATTCATAAAATACATAACAAATTTTAATGGTGTTCAAAATATTTAAATATTCTTTGGAGAATAATCTCAATATATTTTGTAAACTTTGACATCATACTTAGATTTCTGAAAACAAGGCTAGACTTAAAAAGCAAGACAAATGGAAATATAATTTAGTTTCCAGCAATTGTAATTCATAGACCTTAATTAATTTGTGGAAATTTTCTCAACCTCAGTTTATTAATTCTCACAAAAGGAATGATAATCCCTACACTAAAACGCTGTTTCAACTCCTAGGGAAGGTAACATGCAGATAACAAGGAGAACGGCGGGACTCAATGCTATTTAAATGTTAAAATGTTTAAAGAAGTAAGACACAGTTATATCCATTTTCTGGCATAAGGCAAATTAGAATTCTTTAATAAGGTTAATTTATAAATAAAATAAATATCTAATGGGTCCACAACTTAGAAATGTCCTCGGAGTCCTGAGAAGATACCCCTGGAATTATATATTAATATTGCCAGCCTATTATCTGGGCAATGAATTGAAGTTGCATTTATTTGCTTGTGAATGTGTTTTTGTTGGTAAGTATAGAAAAGGAATTTTATACAGTTGAGCAACTTCACTTTACCACCTATGTCTGGTTACAAAGTTGATTATAGTTAGCAGTTACAGCTTTCACTTTAGTAACTAAATAGTGAAACTAGACAAAACAACAACGGCAATTTATTTGGTGCAACTTACTATACAACCTACATAACAAAGACCTTAATGGATTCTCAGTACTTTCATAAGTACCTTTGCCTCTTATTTTATTTGCTTGATCACTCATTTCACTTCCAGAGCACAAATAACAATTTTCTCAAAAAATTTACTTGGCAGCTTTAAAAATGACTTTCTAAATTTAAATGTAGCAATTACCTACATCCAAGTTGGCAAATGTGGCAATCCATCTCTCTCTAAATCTCTCTCTTTTTAATAAAATACTTTTAATTATCTTCTGCCAAGAAACTCGCACTAATTTGGGATGCAGACATTTAAAGAGCATACTGCTTATATAGCAAGCATCAAATACCGTCCTGCAATTTTCATGTGAATTCTCACATGTATTTAGACCTGAAAATGTTGTCAATTTGGCAGTATGATACAGAGTCTTGAGGACAGGCCACTGAGCCTACAATAGGTTTAAGGACCCACCCATCCTAAGCAACAGGGAGAGAGGCAAATGTAGGGGATACCTCCAGAGGTAATCAGTACACCTTTATTCCATCATTCCAATAATCCTCTCTTCTTTTAAAACGTGTATCTCACCTTGTATGAGATGCTTTCTCTGAGAGACTAGAGTCATATGCAGCACTAACAAGGATCATATAACAATATGTTTAGGGTTAAGTTTCTAATAAAGTTTATTTTCCTTTTAACTTGTCAATATGAAAAAGCAAGAACTTGTTGCAACACTATACTTATAATTTTGAGAACTTAAAAAAAATTAACAGGAGCCTCTCACAAACAAAGAGAAGCATACAAAGAAGTACAAAAGAAACATGATTGCAAGATTTATAATTTATCCAGGGTAGCTTTTTTAAAGAGCTAGAATAAGTTTTGAAACTACAAACTGGAGCCAGCAATGGTGGCTCACGCCTGTAATCCCAGCAGTTGGGGAGGACAAGGTGGGCCGATCACCGGAGGTTAGGAGTTTGAGACCAGCCTGACCAACATGCAGAAACCCCGTCTCAACTAAAAACACAAAAATTAGTAGGGTATGGTGGCTGGTGCCTATAGTCCCAGCTACTCAGAAGTCTGAGGCAGGAGAATCACTTGAACCCAGGAGGCAGAGGATGCAGTATGTTAAGATCCAGCCAGTGCACTCCAGCCTGGGCAACAGAACAAGTCTCTGTCTCAATAATAAAAATAATAATAATAATAATAATAATAAAAACAGCAAACTGGATAAAGCAAACATATTTATCCAGTCATTCTCCCTGGGGAATGTGGTCATCACTTCCGTTACAGAAATCTGAAGTAGCTGAACCATGTCCAGTTAAAAGGAAGCCTGTTGTGTGCTGTGTGAGAATCTGTTTTCTACTATCTTCCTAATGCCACCAGAGTGCATTGTTATCTCATAAAAAAAATACTAGAATGAAATTATTGCTGTAAGGAAAAGCAGGACTTTTCATGTCTAGTGTAGCTCTGAGTTGACCCCCAGGATGAATTTGCTCAAATCACTTAACCTCTGTGTTTCCGCTGCCTTTGGAAGACTGTTTCACCTCTTCGCTGAGAAAATCACATTTCTCACTAGAATATTCAAGTCTTAATTGAAGTTTCTAAATCACGCTAACATCCTTATCTCGAGTCTACTGCGAGCGTAACCTTCTAGTCTCATGAAAAAGCAGGGGCCTTGTGTAGATCTGTTAGACATCCAGACACTGGCTGGGGAAACCTCGCCTCCTCTTTGCACGGTGCGTAGAGTGGAGGTCTTGTTCCTGCCATCAACACGGCTCAGCTTCACCTTACAAAACCAAGAATGCATCCGGAATACGCACGTGTGCATGTCATTCTCTAAGGTAGGCTTGCATTTACTCACTGCCTATGGGGTCCTTGTGTAGCTGGTATCCATGTCTTTCTGACAACAACCTGGTAGAATCCTCATTTTTGAGGTTTCAAAATACACTACATTATGTGTTGAAGACGAGGACCCAGCAACCAAATAATATGAAGCTGTGTTTCTTGAGACCCACTGGCACATTTGGGTTTTGTCACACCGCTGTCATTATTACCTGGGGCCCTGGTTACAGATGTAGATTCCTGGGGCACATCCCTAGTTCTTGAGTTCATCATCTTGGTGACTGGCCCCAGAAATCTACATATGAACTATCTGCCCCAGGTGAGTCTTTGGTGCAGTGATTTTTGAAACCCTTTACAGTAAAACAGATATTTCTTTTTATTTATCTCCTGACCCAAGTAGTGACAAAATATGAACATATCTAATTGTCACCTAAATAGGAAACTGCCATTTCCACTCCAGCCTTGTTTATAATGAGCTTCTCAAGGCTTCAGAGCCACACACGTAACATTCAGAATACATGTCACTTCCAGATTATAATCAATGGTGCTTGTTTTGCCTTTCCTTCCCATCAACGAAGGCAGGGCTCTAAAAACATGAGTCTAAATTTAGATTTGTATGTGACCATGCACATTTCCCTGCTGCGCCAGCCCAACTACACTAACCCTTATCTTTCTCATGTTTAAATAATCTAAATAGAATGCATTAAAGTCTATACCTTAATTAATCAAAAGAGTTATTTCAATACATATAAAACAACAAATATCAGTGATAAGAAGACCTTGGGTCACAGTTGGACTGGTGGTATTTTTTTTTTCTTTCTTAGTGGGAGATAAAATCATGATGTATTCAGCATGGGAAGGCATATTACATTTGATCAAGTATCTTCTCATATGCAGTTTTAAACACAGAGAAGGAATTAACCTGATTTTATTTGGGGAAGTACTATGCTAAAACTTTTCATGTGGTATCTCATCTAATCCTTACAAAATAAACTTTTAGTGAATGAGGAAATAAAAGCACTAAGAGGTTAAATATCTGAGACTACAGACTTTGTAAATGCTTCAAGACATAGCCTATTTTGTTTGTTCCGTATATTAGTCTACCTCTTTAAGCTTAAAGATGTAGGTATCAGATACTGTGCCTGCTACATGTCAGAGACTATTCTAAGCACATAATGGGATTACCTCATTTAACTTTTAATAATCCCATGAGGTAGGCACTCCTCTTACTTCCATTATGGAAGTCAGGAAATTGTAGCAAATAGAGATTAAGTAACTTGATACAAGTGACAGGAAGTGTGGAAGCAACAGGAGGCTGGCTTAGGATCCATTACTCTTAGCCGCTATATTCTACAGGCTTTATCAGTGCAAGCCTTTCCAGAGATTTATGAATTATCCTGCCAGATCCTTCCAAGCGCACCTTTATGACTGTATACCAAAATCATTTGATTAAGAGTTAGCAATGGCGATTCCTCAAGGACCTAGAAATAGAAATTCCATTTGACCCAGCAATCCCATTACTGGGTATATATCCAAAGGATTATAAATCGTTCTATTAAAAAGACACATGAACACGTATGTTACTTGCAGCACTGTTTACAATAGCAAAGACCTGGAACCAACCCAAATACCCATTGATAATAGACTGGACAAGGAAAATGTGGCACATACACACCATGGAATACTATGCAGCCATAGAAAACGATGAGTTCATGTCCTTGGCAGGGACA
>CAUYLG010045709.1:0-10267 GCA_963573385.1 Cacajao melanocephalus | reverse complement strand
GAGATTCAGAAAAAAGCAAAAACTCTTTTGAATCTAGATTCTCAAAAGGAAGACACTCCACTGCCTGAGCCACCCTGTATAACAAATGCAGGTGACAGTGGTAACTTGACTTGGACATACCTGGAGTCTGACCTTGTACAGAAAATACTTCTAAATGAGAGTGTTGAGCTAAGAAATCTAGGAGTAGCTAACCTAGAGATTCATTCTTAATTTATGAGAAACATCTGAGCCCCTGGCCTGTCCCATCCTGTGTCATGGAACACAGGTCACACTGAATTGAGGCCCTTCATTTTGTGTTAAATGAAGGCTGCCAGGTGAAGGTTGTTCTGGGGAACAATAAAAATGCTATACAAACTACATGATTTTTGCAATTGGGTGTGCTTCTCTTGCCCAGCTCACTGACACTGGACTTCCTCTTTTCTATATAAGCCCCTGTAAAACTGCATACCTCATTTTTGGTTTTCTTCTTCAGCATCTTGAACCTGGTGCCATTTTCATGGGAGTTGATAAGGATTTGGCATACCCCATAGTAAGGATGGATTTCAGGCTCTACTTCGCATGCTTCAGAGCTCACCAGGGCATCATTGATAGAAGGATGCAGTTGTTTCTTCCACCACCTTCATTCCAGCCTCTTTTCTTTAGATGAAAATCAGTGGGATATCAAAGAAGATGAACAGGGAACATGTTATGGTAAAGAGCAAGACTAATGCAAGAACAAGAATAAGCAGTAACCACTTGGAAACCAAAAGGGTGCGTTTTTCCCTATTCTTTGGGCAGCTTTCAACTTCTGCCCTCACTTCCTGGCTTCAGCGATAGTTGCAGCGCCATTCTGCCTCTGAATTCACCATGGGCCCTGGGTGGTAAACACCTTAACTGCATTCTGGGACAGCAAAGCTTTCTCATAACAAATATGACTTCTTCTCTATGATCATCAGCTTCTAGGCAGTCTGGAAAATGAACAAACTGAAAACCTATGAAAGGGAGATGAGTAGGCCTAAGGAAAACATATTCCCATTTTTTTCTCTTGGCAAATTCAAATGACAACTGTGAAGGCAAATAGATGTGTAGAAAATGATGACATCCTATAACTTCTCATCATGTGAGATTACAACCAGGAGTTTCTAATCCTAACTCTGAGATCTCCAAATGGGAATTGGAAGTTACTTCACTGTGCATCTATCAATGATTGATTGTGCAACATTTTGTCTATTATACTGAGGATTTTTCCATTGAATATATAAACATAGAGATAAAAATAGGGAAAGGTAAAATAGCAACTTCATAAAACCATGGAAGTGTAAGAATGTTCATCTTCCCACATCGTTAACATTTTTATATATATTTGCATATACACACGCATGTCTCCCCATAAGGCTGAAATTTTAATAATAAATCAGTTGTATGTCAAGTTAAAAGAAAATATACACATATATATATTATAATTTTTTTTAACAACAAAGAGATGCACATATTTTTGTCCAGACTTGCTCTGGTAGAATGGAGTGGGTGTGGGGACTATCCTCGGAAAGATAGAGAGGCAGACTCAGTGCCATGAGTCATGTGTGTGTTGGGGGTAAAATGGGACACAAATGGAGAGAAAGTCAGGGTATGGGTTCAGCAACACTGAGGCTTGCAGGCAGCTTCTAAAAGCAATAGAAATGGCCTGTGACACTGGAGGCTAGATAAGCCTGTAACAATGAAAGATCTGCCAGGGAATCACTGAAGCCAAGAGTTTTAGACCAGCCTTGCCAACATGGTGAAATCCCATGTCTACTAAAAATATGAAAATTAGCTGTGTGTTGGTGCACGCCTGTGGTCCCAGCTATTTGGGAGGCTGAGGCAGGATAATCACTTAAACCCAGGAGGTGGAGGTTGCAGTGAGTTGAGATCACAGTACTGCACTCCAGCCTGGGTAATGGAATGAGACTCTGCCTCAAAACAAAACGAAAAGCAAAACAAAAAATCTGCCCAGGGATTTCAGCAACTCTGGTAGGAGGTTCTTATTATACCCCAAATTGGAGACTCTTGGGGAAGACTGACTTCTAGAGACCAACAGCTCACAAGGGTCTTGACCACTATGATTTGACCAGCCCATATCCTCTGTTTTCAGAGGCTCAGATGAGTGGAAACCAGACAAGACTTCAATGGGAGACCCCCTGAAAAGACAGGTTCTTATAGGTCTTGAGATCCTACAACTAGAACCAGCTGGCTACCTCTTTCTTCCCTCCACGCCAAGGGCACACTCTCCAGGAATGTGTAAGATCTGGCCACCAGAACACTTTGCACAACAGGAAGAGGAGAAAACAGAATAAGGGCAGCTGCACCATCCTTGTTTTAGTGGGCACTCCTAGCCCAGGCTGCAGACAAGGCTGTGGGCATGGAGTGCACCTACCAGCATGCCACTCCAAGCTGAAGCTGCTGTGCCTTCAGTTTATTGAGCACTCAGTCTACCAATGACTTCAGATTTGCCCCAGTGCTCTCAGCTAGAGGTTGGGAATAGCAATGGCCTCTGGCACCTTGTACTACCTTGCCCAGGCAGCAGCCATTCCTGCCTACACCACTGCCAGTGGTCCAGGTGGCTGGCTGTCCTGTCTCCCCTCCTCCAACAGCTCTCCTTCCTCTCTTCCTGTGGGCTCCAGTTGATCTCATAGTCAGGCACGTGGCTTCTTGGAGACACAGGACTAACTTGGATCCTGAATGTGCTGGGTGGAAAAGCAATGAGGCCAGGAGAAAAGTCATTTGTTGCCTCAAGAACTAATAGAACTTTCACACACCAGAAAGAAGTTAGATGCTGAGTTGGGAGCTACAGGCCCCAATTTTGTTTATGGCTAGTTCACATATTTTTTAAACTTTTAAGTTCAGAGGTAATATGTGCAGGATTGTTACATAGGTAAACAAGTGTCATGGGGGTTTGTTGTGCACATTTTTTTTTATCACCTAGGTATTAATCCTATTATCCTTTAATTTTTTCTCCTGATTCTCTCCCTCCTCTTACTCTTACCCTCCACTCGCTGATGGCCCCCAGTGTGTTGTTCCCTTGTATGTGTCCATATGTTCTCGTCATTTAGCTCCTATTTATATGTGTTACCATGCTGTATTGTATTTATGTTCTGCATTATTTTACTAAGTATAATGGTCTCCAGCTCCATCCATGTCCTGCAAAGGAAGTAATCCTGTTCTTTTTATTGCTGCATAGTATTCCATGGTGTATATGTATCACATTTTCTTTATCCAGTCTATCATTGATGGGCATTTATATTGATTCCATGTCTTTGCTATTGTTAATAGTGCTGCAATGACCACACACATGCATGTGTATTTATACAGAATAATTTATTTTCATATGTTATATACACAGTAATGGTATTGCTGGGTCAAATAATATTTTGTGTTTAGGTATTTGAGAAATTGCAACACTGTCTTTGACAATGGTTGAACTAATTTATACCCCACCAACAGTGTATAAGCATTTCTTTTTCTCCACAATCTTTCCAGCATATTTTTTAAGCTTTTTAAAATAATAGCCATTCTGACTGGTATGAGATGGCATCTTGTTGTGGTTTTGATTTGCATTTCTCTAATAACCAGAGATGTTGAGCTTTCTTTCATATGATTGTTCGCTATACACATGTCTTCTTATGAGAAGTGTCTGTTCATGTTTTTTGCCTACTTTTTAATGGAATTTTTTTTCTTGTGTGTTTAACGTTTTAATAGATGATGGATATTAGACCTTTGTCAGATGCATAGCTTGCAAAAGTTTTCTCTTATTCTGTAGGTTGTCTGTTTACTTTGCTGATTTTTTTTCTTTTCTATGCTGTGCAGAAGTTCTATAGTTTGATTAGATCTCATCAGTCAATTTTTGCTTTTGCTGCAATTGCTTTTGGTGTCTTCATTATGAAATTGTTGCCTGTACCTATGCCCTGAATGAAATTGCCTAAGTTGTCTTCCAAGATTTTTATAGTTTTGGGGTTTGACCTTTAAGTCGTCAATCCATTTTGAGTTAATTTTTGTATATGGTGTGAGGAAGGGGTTCAGTTTCAATCTTCTGCGTATGCTTAGCCAGTTACCCCAGCACCATTTATTGAATAAAGAATCCTTTCCCCATTGCTTGTTTTTGAAAGATTTGTCACAGATCACATATTTGTATGTATGTAGTCTTTTTTCTGAGTATTCAGTTCCATTGGTCTATGTGTTTGTTTTTGTACCAGTGTCATGCTGTTTTGGCTACTGTAGCCCTGTAGTATAGTTTGAAGTTGGGTAACGTGTTGCTTCTGGCTTTATTATTTTTGCTTAGGATTTCCTTGGCTATTTGGGCTTTTTAAAAGTTCCATATGAATTTTAAACTAGTTTTTCTTTCTACTTCAGAGAAGAATATCTATGGTAGTTTAATGAGTACAGCATTGAATCTATAAATTGCTTTGGGCAGTATGGCCATTTTAATAATACTGATTCTTTCTATCCATGAGCATGGAACAAATAATCTTAATTTTATCATGTATTTACTGGCAAATCTGTATTATCTTTGTGTGAGCAAAACACTTTTGTGATTTGAAGGCAATTTTTAGAAAACTTGATAATTCTCTGTGTGGTAAAATTTTAATTGCAATAGGAAACAAAATTTGTCATCTTATATTCTTTCACAAGTACAGTTTAGTAATATTTACATTGATATACAACAGACCTCAGCAACTTTTACATCTTGCAAAACTAAAACCTAATACTCATTAAGCAATAACTGTCCATTTTACCCTCTCCTCAACTCTTGACAAACACCATTCTACTATCTGTTTTCATAAGTTGACTACTTAAAATATCTCATATAAATGAATCATGCAATCATTTTTGTTACTGGCATATTTAACCTAATGCAGTGCCCTAAAGGTTTACTTTTACAGTAGCATGTGAGAAAATTTCCTCTTTTTTCAGGTTGAATTATATTCCCTTGTATGTATATGTTAGGGAAGCAGGAGCTTAGAAGAGGCAGGCTGACACCATTTAAAAATTGACTATATGGGCTATACAGTGACTCACGCCTGTAATCCCAGTACTTTGGGAGGCCGATGCAGGCCAATCACTTGAGGTCTGGATTCAGAGAGAGACCAGTCTTGCCAACATGGTGAAACCACACTTCCACTAAAAATAAAAAAACTAGCCAGGCGTGGTGGTGCATGCCTGTAATCCCAGCTACTCAGGAGGCTGAGGCAGGAGAATCTCTTGAACCCAGGAGGCAGAGGTTGTAGTGAGGTGAGATCACACCACTGCATTCCAGCCTGGGTGACAGAGTGAGCCACGGTCTCAAAAAAAAAAAAAAAATGGATGTGTCTTAAAACTAGCAAGACACATTCCTTGCCAGTGACTGCCTATGATCACAAGGTGTTTATGGCTAAGGAAGCAGCTTAATAATTCCTGCAGGGACAAACTCCTACGACACTAAAATGTCCAGATGGTTCAATATTGTATAACAATATATGCTTTTAAAAATAATCACAGACATGCTTTGATATGCTTGTGCCCTAAAATGCCAAGGATAGCTTTCTTTAAATCAACAAAGTAATACATTTTGTCATGCTGTCAGCACACTCACAGGTAGACATAGCTAAGCTCTTACATAGGTAAGATCCCTATGTAAGAAAAGTTTAAAATAAAAATGAGATATTCTTTCTCTTGCCTTCTGAGGATGCCTTACTCTGCAACTGAGTAACTTTCTGTTAACTATCATTTTTACTGAACTTTGTAACTCACCTTGAAATCTTTCCTGTTTGAGATTCAAGAACCCTTTATTTGGTTCTGGATTAGGACCCCTATCTGACAACATACATATCATATTTTCATTATTAGTTTATTCATTTAAACAATGTTTGAGTAACTTCCAACATTTTTTGTGAATAATGGTGTTATGAACATGAGTGTAGAAGTTAGTGTACAAACGCATGTTGCTTTGCATACATACATATCTACCCAAAAATGGAATTGTTGAATTACATGATAATTCCATTATTGTTATTTATAGAACCATCCATGCTGTTTTTCATAGTGGCTTCACCATTTTTCTTCCCATCAACATTACACAGGGGTTTCAATTTAGTAAATTCTTTATGAGATTTGTTATTTTTTTTATTTGATAGTGGCCAACCCAATGGGTATTATGTTACATCTTATTGGGGTTCTGCTTTGCATTTCTTTTAATTAGTAATTTTGACCATCTTTTCAAATGCCTCTCAGTCATTGAACACTTTTTTGGAGAAATTTCTGTTAAAATGTTTGTCCATTTTTAAATCGAGTTATTAACTTTTTGTTGTGGTTGTGTTATAGGAGGTGTTCATGAGTTCTGGATAGTAAATCTTATGAAATATATAATTTCAAATTTTCCCTTTTTTTAGGTAGCATTTTTGCTCCAATAAATGTTTTCTTTGATGTGCTGAAGGTTTTTAAGTTTGATGTAGCCCCATTTTTTTTGTTCTTTTCTTGATACTTATTCTTTTAAAGGAATATACAAAAGAACATTGCTGAAAGTACTGTGATAATTTTCACCTTATATTTTCTTCTAAGAGTTGTATAGGTATCTTTCTACATTTAAATATTTAATCCACTTTAGATATATTTTGTATATGCTACAAGACAAAAAATCCAATTGATTTTTTTTTCATTTGGATATCAAGTTTTCTAACAGCATTTGTTGTTGTCTGTCCTTTTCCTATTGTTTTGCCATGATAACATTGGGGAAGATTATTTGGTGATATTCATGAAGGTTTATTTCTTGGTTCTCCATTTTATTCTATCCTCTAGATTTCTGTCTTGTTATTTTTGTGTGTGTGTGATGGAGTCTCACTCTGTTACCCAGACTGGAGTGCAGTGGTGTGATCCCACCTCACTGCAACCTCTGCCTCCCAGGTTCAAGTGATTCTCCAGCCTCAGCCTCCCAAGTAGCTGGAATTACAGGTACCCACCACCAAGTCTGGTTAGTTTTTGTACTTTTTGAAAAGACAGAATTTTGTCATGTCGGTCAGTCTGGCCTTGAACTCCAGACCATGTGATCCACCCACCTCAGCCTCCCAAACTGCTAGGATTACAGATGTGAGACACCACAGCCAGCTATATGTCTGTCTTATGCCATTCCCACATTAGTTTTATTTCTGTAGTTTTAAAATCTGTTTTGAAATCAGAAAGTGTAATATCTTTAATATTGTTTGTTTCCAAAATCTGTTTTGGCCATTTATGGTGCCTTCAGATTCCCTATTAATTTTAGGGTTTAAAAACATTTCTGTGAAAATGTAACATTGGAATTCTGATAAGGGTTATGTTGAATTTGTGCATTACTGTGATCAATGCTGATGTCTCACAAATATTAAAACTCCTGACTCTTGAACAAGAGTGTGTCAAGAATACGTTGTTTAAAGTGCAAAATATTTTTGAATTTGCTGATTTGCTTCTACTTATTATTTGTAGGTTTATTCTGGTCACAAAATATACACTCTATTATTTCAAACATTGTAAAAATATAAGATTTTTGCATCCTGAAGTATATGACACATGCCATTAAGAATTTGTGCATTGTGTTGCTGTTGACCCAGTAATTCTGTATATGTTGAATCTAAAGAGCATATAGTGTTGTTCTTCTGTTTCCTTACTGATTTCTAAAATTGTTTTCATATATGTTATTGAATATGTCTTGGAATCATCTCTTATTTTGTTGTTCATTTCTTATTTTACTTTTCTAAATATTTGCTTCATGTATCTAAAAGCCATCATGCTAGGTGCATATATATTTGAAACTTATAGATTCCTAGGAAATGGACTTTATTAAAATATTATATAATATCACTCTGTCTCGTTACAGTTGTTGACTTAAGGTCATTGCACAGAATATCTTTATTGTTACTTTCAGCCTATTTGACTCCTTATAACTAAAGTAAGTTTTTTGTAGGTAGCATAGAGTTGGATCTTGTATTTTAATCCACTCAGTATTTTATGTCTTTTAATTAGGGTGTTTATTTCATTTATACTTAAAGAAATTACTAAACAGGAAGAACTTAGTATTGCCATTTTGTCATTTTTTTTTTCATAGCTATGTTGTCTCTCTTTTTTTCTCCTACTGCCATTTTTGTGTTTTGGTCCTTTTTATAGTGACATGCTGTGACTTCTTCATTTCTTTTTGTGTACATTTTATAGGTATTTTCTTTGTGATAATCATGAGGAATATAAAATACATAAAACATCTTAAAGTTATAGCAATACATTCTAATCTCATAACAACTTTAATTGACACAAAATTTCAATCTCTTTCCATCTTCCACCTCACTTGCTATATTAATGTCATAAATTGTTGCTGTAAGTGGATATCCAACTAGAGAAATAGTTGAAGCAAAATCTTGAACCTTAGCATAAATTTCAAAAATTCAAAAATTTGTTTGAAGTCAATGAATCAATAAAACACACACACTAAAGAATTTTTAAGGGTATCAGAATTGAAAAAGCCTTTCTTTGAATTATAACAAACTCAAAGCATAAAGTAAAATATTATTAACAAATTTGACTAAATTAAAATACTGGAAAAAGAAAACTGCATTCATACTCTGATATCTAACCCAGACATCACCCTATAGTAAAAGCTTTAACTCCATGTGTATTTGGACAAATAAAATTCCTCAAGGTTTTTAAAGTTCTGTTTCCTGATAATATTCTACTGTGATTTGCCTCAATCTTTTTTAGTCAGTTATAAGAATTACATTTTCTAAATCATAAATCTAGACATTGTACTAAGCATTTCTACAAATATACATTGATGAACTTATTTAGTTATCACAATTCTTAAAGAATATAAGCAAGCTGTAGGATTTTTCCCAGGTCTTCTGACTCTACTTCTAGTTCTCCACCAGATCACAGCAATTTCTATGGTGTAAATATATAAACACGAAAACAGAGAAACAAAAAGACACAGAAATAAAATGTGTCTTCTGTCTTTGTCACCTGGATTCTACATGAAATAGATTGAGAGGATGTGATGTCATGGGGCTTCAGAAACAGAAAAGAAGCTTTCCCTTTTCTGCACTAAGCTATTCTTTTTCCCACTGCTTTTTATCCTTATTTTTTTATTTAGTTCCTGGGATATCACAAAAGTGAAGTAAAGGAACCAAAGTTTGCCACAACACATTGAACAGAGTGAAACTGCTGAGTTGCTAGTGCAGAATCCTGGAAAATGAGTTGTTTCCCAAATTTACGTTCAATTACCAATAAAGCTTATAGCTGGAGAATATATAGTACAGTTGTATACTCTAGCACCATTGTCTAATTAATAATGGAAGTAAAACCAAGTAATATTAAATAATTAACTCAAAGCTTCTAAGGTGGCATTCATTACCTAGCATTTCATGGCACCAAAAGAGAAGATATAATTGTATATTGCTGAATTTTATAAATTACCAAATAAATATAACAAATCAGTCAGATAAATTAAAAGTGTGACTTTGGCAAAGCAATTTAATGCCTCAGAGGGTGAGGGGAGGCCTCATTTGCTTTTACTTTAAAAGAAGAAAATTTCTAGATTTTTGTCTATCTTTAGAATACAATGTACAGAACTAAGCTTTCTACTATAGACTAAGTGCTAAAATATTTAAAATGGCCATGATGGAATTATAAACAGTTTGAGTCAAACAGATAAACTTATATGCACAAAAGCACATTAAATAGACTTCTTTGGCAGGGAGTATTTGTTGCAATTCTCAAGGCTAGATACATTTTTATGATTCTTCTCAGTCATTGCTTCCCTCTCATTGTATTACCACTTTATTATTTAAATAAATCTAATTCATCTTTAAATCAGTGCAGAAAAAGGAATCTAGAGCTTATTTCTTTAACAGTTTCTTTTATGCTTATCTGGTTCAGAAGGTCACATGGCTAAATTATTTTCCCAGCCCATATGCCACTTGGAAGAATGACAGTGAGACTTAGGTTGACTAATGAACAAAGATTATAAGAATGTTTTCCAGAACTGTCATTTAGATAGCAGCACTGATCTATTTTGACACATAATCACACATTTAGATAATCCCTCTGTAACTATACATGAGATTTTCTTGAGTAGAAAACCATAATGAATCAGATAGTTTATAAAAAGAGAAGCAGCAATTGAATCTCTTTCATTTTATAGTTGAACTTTCTTTCTTCAAAGACAGGAACTCTATTTGTAACATACCCACCTCATTCTTAAGCCTTTGCATCTCTGTGAGAAATAGGCTACATGTCTGGTTTGTTATAATTTTTACAGTCT
>CAUYLG010045708.1:0-16859 GCA_963573385.1 Cacajao melanocephalus | reverse complement strand
TTATTGGCATAAAAGAGTTTTTTAATACCCATTTTTAGACTGCATTCTAGCCTGGGCAATAGAACAAGAATCCCATTCTCTCTCCCTCTTTCTCTTCCTCTTTCTTTCTCTCTTTCATTCTTTTTCTTTCTTTCTTTCACTCTTTCTTTTCTTCCTTTCTCTCTTTTTCTTTCTTTCAAAAAAAAAAAGTCAGTACTTCTTATATGCAAGTTTTACATCCTGAGAATACTGTGTATTTTTTATCCACATTTGGTTGAAAAAGAAATCCATGTATAAGTGGACCCATGTAGTTCAAACTCATGTTGTTCAAGGGTCAACTGTATTTATTTCTTTTTTTTTTTCTCATTTAGCAAGAAGTCTAGTAGACATCTGCTGGTGTTGGTTCAACAGGTTCCAGAATTTCAGGACTGAAGTCTCCTTGACTCTCCTGAACTTTCCATCATGACCCAAAAATGGCTACTGTAGCTCCAGTTATCATGCCTGATATGATATGTATCTGTGTCCACACCCAAATTTCATGTGAAGTTGTAGTCCCCAAAGTTAAAGGTAGTCCCTGGTGGGAGGTGATTGGATCACGTGGGTGGATTTTCCCCTTGGTGCTGTTCTCATGATAGTCAGTGGGTTCTTATGAGATCTGGCTTTTTAAAAGTGTCTAGCACCTCCTCCCTCTCTCTATTCCTTCTGCTCCAGCCATGTGAAGTGCTGCCCTTGCCTTTGTCTTCCACCATGATTGTAAGTTTCCTGAGACCTCCCTAGAAGCCAAGCTGACACCGGCATCATGCTTCTTATCATGACCGCAGAACCATGAGCCAGTTAAACCTCTTTTTCTTTATAAATTACCCAGTCTAAGGTATTTCTTTACAGCAATGTGAGAATTGACTAATACAATGCCTGTATTTCAGAAGGGAAGAAGAAGGAAAGGGAAAGTAGGATGGAAATAAAAGTCTTCCCAGAAATCCCCAGTGCAGTCCACTTCCATCTGATTGGCCAGACCATGTGCTGTGGTTTGAATGTGTCCCCCAAAAGTTCATGTATTGGAAATGTAATCCCTAATGCAACAATGTTGGAGGTGGGGCTTAATAAGAGGGGTCTGCCCTCATGAATGGATTAATGTATTTAGTAACAGAGCAGGCAAGTTAAAGTGAGAGGACGTTTTTATAAAAGCAAATTCTACCACCTTGTATGTGCTCATTCTCTCTCCTCTTCTCTCTCTCTCTCTTTCTCTCTCTCTCTATATATATTATACTTGCTTCTGTCTTCCACCATTCCACCATAGGATGGCTCTTTCCAGAAGCTGGTGCCATGCTCTTGGGCTTTCCAGCCTATAGAACCATTAGCAAATAAACTTCTATTCTTTATAAATTAGCCAGTCTGTGGTGTTCTGTTGTAATAGCAACAACAACAACAACAACAAAAAAAAACAGATTAAGACACCATGTCAAATGGCCATTCCTAGCTGAGAGCTAGGGAAGTGAATTTTTCATTCCTCTGCCTTTCTAGTAGAAGAAAGCAAGGAGAAAGGGGAGGAAATGGGTGTTGAGTGAGCCACAATCATTAATATGATGATTTTGATAGTTCCGAAAACTTCCTGGGATGTTCCATGGGAATTTCTGACTTTTCTTAACCATGCTGCCCCTTTCATTGAAGGCTTTGGATCTTAGGCATTGTCCTAAGTATTCCAAATGGAAAGTGGCAATCAGAAGGTCCCCCTGAGCCTGCCCTTCCCTAACTTGTTGTCTAAAAACAGCTTTCCTTTGGGCTCTGATGTAAGTCATACTTGTCAATGAAAGAGGCTATGTCATTCATTAAGCAAGATTCATTCTAAGGCCCAGGGAAGCCTTATGGGATATGAGGGGTGCCACAGGACTGGATAGATGGAGGCTTAATATAAGCTAAGGACTGTGCTGAACACTTTACAGGTATTATTATAGTCGGTGTTTCCTAAAACCCTGCCAAATGGACAAAAGTATTGTTCAGATTTTTCAGATTAGAAAACTGAGTCTTAGAGAGGCTCATAAGAATGGAAAGATATTTGGGGAATTTTGCTATTAACTGTGCAAGATATCTCTATTTTGCTGAGAATGACCTTGGTAAAGATTTGGATGAGTTTTCAATGCTTTGTGGGTGTCAAGCCAGTGTGTTTTCTGGATGTGATCCAGTGCTGAGCATGGCCACCAGGCAGTTCCTTCCACGGGCTACATGCATTATCTCACTTCAGGAGGAGACGCAGAGGATGACCAGTGAAGCAGGCTGGGATCAGTGCCAGGGTTGCCTGAAATCTAACTTCTGAGTGTGTGGGACCATGGCTCCCTTTGGAGTGGAGCAAGGAGCCCCCCTTCCCAGCTAAATTTTTACAAGATGCTCTGTATACACTGTCTTATTGCTTACTCAAAAGCATTATCACAGGTGTATTCAGTTTCAATAAGACACAAATTTGCCTAGCAAAATATTTACTCAGCCTTTGACCCTGTGAGTATAAACTTTGATAATGATGAAAAATTTTGGAACTGAAAATCAGAGCCACAGAAGGAAAACGCAGGGTTCTGAGTGAGCTGCTGCATCAGTGAAGCATCCTAGTCAATCAGGATGGCAGCTCTGTCCCTCCATGTGTTGAGGCCCCGCCCGCCACTACAGCACTCTCGAAGGCACAGTCAGATCAATGCACCTCATGTTCTATCAGGTTGGCAGTCACCCTCCTGAGTACCCAAGTCCTTTCTCTCACCCAAAAAACAATCTAACCCTCTCTCACACCCCCACGCAAAAAAATGAATGCAATGAGCCAAGTATAAAGAAAGCCAGGAAGTTCCTACCCACCTGGATTCTGCACTACAGCCCTGGCATCCCCTCTCAGTGGGCCTACCAAGGATGGACAGCAAGAGATGACTGATCTTTCTAGAACTCTGACTGCAGGATCTCTAGGGAATAAGGATTACATCACTTCCCTGGGTCTTGAATGGTGTTTTCTTCTCCTCCTTATTCCCAGTCTTCCTTGTGGTTTACTACTAAGTAAAAATTTTGCTCAAATTTCCAACTTTTATGTCCGGCCACCACCCCCATAAACGTGGCTCCTACATTCATCCCAGTCCTACCAGATTGCTACCAGAGAATGTTACAGTCGCAGATGTAATGTATGATGGCCCTTTGTAGTGGGAGTGAGCACCTATTTTTTGTTTGGTTAGTTGGTTTTTAGAGACAGGGTCTTGCTCTCTTTTCCAGGCTGGAGTACAGTGATGTGATCATCGCTCACTAGACCCTCAAACTCCTGGGCTCAAAAAAACCTTTTGCCTCAGTCAATCAAGAAGCTGGGACTACAGGCATATGCCAAGTTTTTAAATTTTGTTAATATGTAATATGCACGTGTAATTTTTATTTTGTAGAGCCAGAGTCTCACTACATTCCCCGAGCTGGTCTCACACTCCTGGCCTCAAGCTATTCTCTCACCTTGGCCTTCCAAAGTGCTGGCCACCACCCCGGCCAGACACCTATCTTAACAGCCTGCTAGGCATCCTATCTTCTAGTAATAACTCACTGATTATCCTTGAATTTCCAGCACTCCCTCACGTCAGTGCACATGATCTAGATGTGATCTTTCTCTGCTCTAGCAATCTGGCGGATGTTAGGATCGAGCATATAATCAAAGCCAGGCCAAGAATAGTGACTCAATTCCAAGATGTCTGGCCCACGCAGAGAAGAGGCATGTTGCCCATGCCTTATCAGTTTCACTCTAAAGGCCAAGGGAAGAAGGGAAAATCCTAGAGCACTGAAACCAGAAAGAGACATGATTTGATTGAGGCTGTGAAGAGATCTATCTGGCTGCTGCACGAAGAAGGAAGAAGCTAGCTGATGATGGTTCGGGCCAGCGAAATGGAGAGAAGTGGATGGTTTCAAGGTATATTTCATAGTTCAAACCAATAGTCTCTCTGCTCTCTCCAAGCCAGATTCATATGGGAAAATGCTCTATCAATACTGTAGAACACTTCTTCCCTGATGAAAACTACAAGAGCTTCCTCATCCAGGAAGTAGCAGCAAGTGCAAGTGCATTGAACCAAATAGGATTTTGCAAGAAAGATCACAGTTCAGGCACTGCCATCTGCCCCCACGTAGTGAAGAGCACTGTTTGCAGTCTTCATTCCCAAGCTCTTTCTTCTTGGGTTTCATTCAGAAGATGGGAAGGGCATGGCTGGTGAGAGTGCTTTTAAAGATGCCCCAAAATTTGATTATTGCACATACCTGGACAAGCAGGGGGAATAACCATAATGAAACACCTTGGTTTGTCTTGCTTTAGCTGGCTATTCTGAGATAATAAAAGGTTAAGCAATTCTAATGAACCCTGGGAGAAAAACTGAGTCTTAACTAGGTGTTGTGAGTCGAATTGTGTCCCTTACTAAAAAATATATTCATGTCCTAACACCTGGTAGCTGTGAATGTAACCTTATTTGGAAATGGAATCTTTGCAGTTGTAATTAAGATGAGGTCATACTGGAGCAGAGGAGACCATTCTTCCAATGTGACTTGTACGGTGTCCTGACAAGAAGAGACAAGGGGATAACACCACTATGTAATGGCGGAGGTGAAGATTGGAGTGATGCACCTGCAAGATTTCCAGCAACCACAGAGGCTGAGGGATGCAGGGTTCTACCAAAATCTTGATTTCTGACTTCCAGCCTCCAGAACGGTGAGAGAGTAAATTTCTACTGTCTTGAGTCACCTGGCTTGTGCTTTGTTACGGCAGCCCTGGGAAATTAGTATACAATGAAGTTTTAAAATTGAAACAACTCCAAATTTGGGTTTCAGGATGTATATTTAAGGTGTTTAAAAGCACTCCTTTCAGTACTCTGCAATCATGTGCATATGTAACTTTTATTTCTTGGAAAAGTCTTCAAGGTTATCTGGGTAGTCATATTATGAGTCTTTTGGGGCTCTGTTGCATTAAAAAAACTAGTACGTGTTGTTAAAAAATTAAAAAGCACATTCATGAACACATATATACACACACATGCACACACAGACACACATGTATAGTTTCATACTATAGCTGCGGAATGGTATCATACAGCTCTTTATTCAAATACTAGTTATTTGTGAGTGACTCCTTTTTTTCGTGCCTCTCTGGGTCGTTAGCCAAGTAGATACTCAAATATTAGTTGAACAAATAAAAGTCAGTATTAATGGTATATTAACAGAGGCAAATGATTTTTGTGGGAAAGGGGGCATTTATCCAAGGATACCTTAATTAAAGACTCAAATCATAAATCAGAGAGCCAGGAAGGAAAACTAGGCTGTATTTTGAGTTATTCATCTCCCATTCTCTAGGTCATTTGAGGAGAGTGTTCTCCATTCTAGTCTTAAGAAGTATTGGGCCCTCTCTCTCTCTCTCTCTCTTTCTCTCTCTCTCTCTCTCCACCTCTAATTTTTTTTTTACCAAAAAGTGAATGAATTTGCAGCTTTATATCTTACTTTATTTTTTCATTTTAGAACTAATTATTCCCTTTTTCTATCTCCATTCTGTTCTTTAAAATCTCCTGAGAAAAAAATTCAACCAAGCTCTAGCAGGGAAGCTTGCATAGCAGTGTCTTTAACACAATAAAACTGGAAGGCAAGCCATACATTGGGCCATAAAATAAACTCAACCAATCTCATTTCCAACTGTGAGTAGAGACTTGGTTTCGGTGTTACAGAAGCCCACCTTCCATGTTCCCCTGGTTTTCCAATGTGTTTGCAGCAACTTAAATATTCCTTCTTACTTTGAGGGGAGTTTCCACCCCATGCCCCAGGCAACCTCCCGTTTGAAGAGTCCACAGAGAAGGTGGGGATCAGGGATAGGTCAACCCTCAAGTCTCCTTGCTCCCCTCCTCTTCCCCTTTCAGTAGCTCTGTGAAGCCTTTGCTACAGGGCGTGGTCTGAGCGAGGCAAGAGGAACAGGGAAGAAGCCATTCCCACCCTGTCTGGATGCCAGGGCCCTCACAGAGACAAGTTCATATGTGTAAGCTCAGGCCTTCATCTCCTGCTTAGTGATTATTTTTAACAGGCACCATGTGCAATTCATTGATTTTTGTTTAACGTTTTTCTTTTCCTTCCTGGTTGTTTGCAAACTATTCTCACTGCGACAGGCAATCCAGCACAGCTGGGGAGCACACCCTACTATGAGAATCTGGTTTCTCTGAAGCCTCTCCTTTTAGATAGGGGAACAAGATGCCAGGGCAGGGAGGCAGGGGAAGTGGCTTGTGCGCTGGTGTGGGATGGAGGGAGTGACATCACCCTAACTTATCAAAGGGAGCCACGGCTATGATCCATTTATGGGAAATCGCTGTCTCTTCCAACTGAGTACATGCTATCTCCTTTAAGTTCATGATTAGTGTCATTTCATCATTGGGAAGACCAAGCTTTTTCCTGTTCAGTGGCATAAAGCTAATATAAAAGCAAGCGTGTGGTTCCTGGAAATATTCACACAATATTTTTTCAATTGACATAGTTCAGGAGTTGGGCAATAAATTTCCTTCCTAATGAGACACCAGAAAGAAAGCAAACATTTGATGTTATGCCCAAAGAGAGTCCTTTGTTGCAGATTTATAGGTAAATACTATCCTTTCCTTTCAAAGAGTTTTTAATTTTGGTTTGATAGTCTCCAGGTGTCTATATTTGCCCATGATATTAAATGCATATAACTGTAGTAATAGACATGTATTTTTTCTTTTTTCCTTCTGGAAATGTACCTGGCCCCTGGGTATTCACAGCAGAGTCTTACACAGACTTGATTCATGTGTCAGCTGTGCTTACATATCCATACATGTATGACACCAAATAAAGACAGTCTTTTGTCCACCCACACCAGCAGGTGGTGTAAGAAAAAAAAATCTCCTTTCTACAAGTATTCCTCAAAGAAAGATGGCCTTCCGAACAAGGAGTGCAGAGGCTCTCTGTGGAGTCTGAGACGTTCCCCATTGTAATGTTCAGAGGCATGAGGGCAGGAATGGCTGGTGAATGGTACATCTTGGGTCTTTCAGCAATGAGGCACCTGGCACTCATTTTCTACTAATGTTCAGATAAAACCTTCCTTGCATGGGATCCTTCTGGAAGCCTGGCTCCACCAGGCTTGTTATATCCAGGCCTGAACTATGTCGAGAAGCTATAGAGACCCCTTCAGTGTCCTTTGCCATCATCATGAGCATTTCAGTGGTTTGTGTGTTGGCATCTTTATGGAGCCACATTGTCATGTCCTAAATCAAATGGGGGACCAAAAAGGAAACGTGAAAGGTCTTCCTAATGGTCAGCCAGGTACACAGTGCCTCAGAGGAACAAAAGTGTCCATTCTTTAAGCTCCTGGCCCCTACTGAGATACATATGGTGAGAAGGCAGCTGTGGTCTCTCTGCCCTGGTTAGCCGCTCTTTCCTGCCCTGGTACACAGCAGGCCTCTTCTTTTCACATTGGGGGACCCACAGTCATTCCTCTTCTGATCTGCTGGTATCTCCCAGAGCAACCAGAAGATGGGAAATGGGACAAACATGCAGTGCAGACAGAAACCATAGTCACCCAGCTCTCCTACCGGCCATCTCTCCGGGCTCCCTGGGTGTTGTCAAATTATATGAAATGTCCCTGGTAAAGATCAAGTAATAGAAAGTATACAACACATGTACGCTAACAAATGCAAGGCATTCTTCAGTCTGCAGAGCGCTTATCACATAATAGGGGCGGTGGTGTGGTGGTGGAGATGATGGTGATGATGGTGCTGGGATGGTGGTTAGAGTGGTGGCTGCAATGATAGTATTTTTATATATTACTGTTTCTTAACTTCAGTCTCATATCCCTCTGATACAGCTTCCTGTTGCTTAATAGAGATTTTGGCTATTCCTTCTCTCAGGAAAATATGAATCAAAGCAAGCTGAACGGCACAGGTACTTGGCGCAGAAATTGGCAATGACTTCTCTCAAGGAGGAGTGTCAGGCAGCAGAATGGCTCTAAAAGAACACAGTCGGCCTGGTGTTTGGTATCACTGCTTCTCCTCCTGGACAAATTTTTTTAATTGGCTTAAAATTTTAGGAAAGTGAGCTGCCTATATACGGAACAGTCAAGACGCTCTTTTGGTTCACCAATGCCATTCTTTTTGGGAAAAACCTGGCCTCTGTAACTGAGAATCCTTGGTACAATTCCCATCTACCCCCCACTCACTGGCTGGGTAACCTCAGGCAAGTGGCTGAATTTCTCTAGGTCTCAGCATCCCCCTCTGTAAAATGAGGGCACTGATACCCCCTTCGGGGTTGAGGATGATACTAAGACTAGGCACAATGGATACACAGTACCTGGCATGGCAGCTGGCACCCAGTAGGTGCTCAAGGAACATAGACAATTTTATTATTACATAAAATATAAGCAGCCATAAAAAGGGATGAGTTCATATCCTTTTCAGGAACATGGATGAAGCTGGAAGCCATCATTCTCAGCAAGCTAACACAGGAACAGAAAACCAGACACCACATGTTCTCACTCACAAGTAGGAGTTGAACAATGAGAACACATGGATACAGGGAGGGGAACAACACATACTGGGGCCTGTTGGGGGTGGGGGACATGGGGAGGGAGAGCATTAGGACAAATACCTAATGCATACAGGGCTTAAAACCTAGATGACTGGTTGATAGGTGCAGCAAACCACCTATGTAACAAACCTGTATGTTCTGCACATGTATCCTGGAACTAGAACTTGAAGTCAAATTTAAAAAACTTTTAAAAGATTAAACATATATATGTATATGTGTGTGTATGTGTGTGTATATCTCTCTGTGTATCTGTCTATCTACCTATTTATCTATCTATCTATCTATCATCTATCTATCTATCTATCTATCATCTATGCCAGATCATGTAGATACCATCCTTAAAACCCTCCAGTGGATTCATATGGCTCTTAAAATAAAACCTAGACTCCATTCTCCAGGCACGAGGCCCACATGACCTGGCCTCTGTCTCCTAATTCACCCCATTTGGTATCTTGTGACATCTCCTCACCAAGCTGCCGTTCCTCTTGACTTCCTTCACAGCTTCAAATGCATGAAACTTTTCTGTGCTTCAAAGTCTTGGTACCTGGTCTTTCCTGACTGGAACTTGACTTTACTTACTCTATTTTTTCGTCTGTTTTTCATTTTTTGTTTGTTTGTTTTGAGACAGTCTCAGTCTGTTGTCCAGGCTGAAGTACAGTGGTGCAATCTCGGCTCACTGCAGCCTCCGCCTCTTGGGCTCAAGTGATTCTCGTGCCTCAGCCTCCCAAAAAGCCATGATTACAGGCATGCACCACCACTCCAGGCTAATTTTTTGGATTTTTAGAAGAGATGGAGTTTCACCATGTTGCCCAGGCTGGTGTCGAACTCCTGAGCTCAAGTGATCCACCACCTTGGCTTCCCAAAGTGCTGATTATAAGTGTGAGCCAATGCACTCAGCTAATTGTATTGTTAGTAGAGATGGGGTTTCACCATGCTGCCCAGGCTGGACTCAAACTCCTGAGCTCAGATGACCCACCCACCTTGGCCCCTCAAAATGCTGGGATTACAGGCATAAGCCACCATACCAGGCCCACTCACTCTATTTAAACACACACATGTAGGCACACACACAACTTTTTATTATGGAAAAGTTTAAACATACAAAAAAGGGAGAAAGGAGTAGCATGCACCCTATGTATCCATAATCCAGATTCAATTTATGAGCAATAAACCAGGGCCATCTCTACCCTCCCTTCTCCTCCCTCCACCCAGACTTATTTTGAAATAAATCTTAGCATAACAATAAATCTGTAAATGTTTCTGTATGTCCTTCTAAAAGATACAGATCTTTTTAAAAATTATATTGTGCCCTAATTCTAAAATTATAAAAAAATTAAATGATACCATCATATACCTAAAATATTAATAATAATTTCTTATTGTTTCCAATCAGCATTTTCATTTCCCCCAATTGTCTCATAAATCCTATTTTTTGACAGTTTATTTGCTTAAACCTAAATCAAAATAAGATTGCAATTGATTGATATTTCTTCTATGCTTTTTTTTAATCTATAGGTTCCCACTCTCTTCCCCTTTTTATATTCTTGTAAGTTATTTGTTGAAGAGACCATGCCATTGATCCTGTAGAGTTTTCTAGTCTACATTTTTCAGATTACATCCCCTTGGTGTCATTTAACGTGTCCTTCTGTCTCCTGCGTATTCTGTAAATTAATCATTAGATAGGGAGTTTAATCAAATGAAGGTGGGAGCGTGTTCTCTCAGGAGATATAGACTGTCTAGATCTCTCTTTCTGCTGTGCTAACAGCAACTAATGAGCTTGCCTACATCCATTTTGTCATCAGAATTTACAAAATAATGGTATTCTAATTTTATTATTCTTTTCAATTTATAATAAAATAATGAATAAAGAGGAACTATAAAGAAACGGCTTATTTTTGTCAACTATTTGGTTACCCTAAGTATAGGATACTATAAGATAAGAAGGGCAGGAAAAAAATGTTTGGTTATCTTCTTTTATTTAACAATGCAGCATTAAATTACCAAGCACCCTTTCAAGGTGGTGCTAGGTGATTTAATGTTGCAACATTAAATAAAAGAACATAATTAAATTACCTAGCACCTTCCAAAGGTAATGAGAGCTGGTTTTTTAAATTATAAGCTACTTGCAGATTTAAACATATATGTTACATTTTGAACAAATGTAGTTACTATTCTTAAATTAGTACACAAATTGCCTCATCTTTGATCAGAAAAAAGGCTCCTAATTTTTTTTGGCACACCTTCAGTAAGCTTTTATGTGTCCTTGCTATCTAGCATAACAAAAAGCTTCAGGTTTTTCTCTTCATTTCCTGGCACAGACTTGGCATCAACTATTTCTCCAAAGAACCCTGTGGTATTGTTGTTTTTTTCTAAGCTTTCAATTCATTCTCCATTGTTCTTTAAATATATGTATAATATATGTGTGTGTAGAAATATTTTCATTTCCTTTATGTGCTTGTGTAAGTACTCCACTATTTGAATGTTTCACAGTTCATTTGACCAGTCCTACTGATGGATACTTCCTGGTCTTTTAATATTATAAATATAGCTGCAATGAATGACTTTATACATGCGACTTTCATATTTTTACCACCAAATAATGCCACTATAAACATTCAAGTCTTTGATAGAACCTATGTTTTTATTTCTCTTAAGTAAATACCTAGAAATGGAATTGCTGAATCATATGTTATTTGGTTGGATATAGTGTTCTGTAAATTTCAATTATGTCAGAAAGACTGATAGTGTTGTTCATATTTTCTTTGCTTTTACTGATTTTTTTACTATTGTTCTATCAATTGCTGATAAAGGGGGGTTAAAATCTTCAGCTATGATTGTGGAATTGTCTATTTCTCTAATCCTCCTTTTCATGCATTTTAAACATCTGTTATTAGATACTTACATGTTTGCTATTGTTTTGTCTTCCAATGAGTTGACCCATTTTTACTATGAAATTTCATTTATCACTGATAACTCTCCTTTTGTGTGGAAATCTATTTCATCTGATATCAATAGATTCACTTTGGTCTTATATTTACTGTCTGCATGCTGTATCTTTTCCATTTATTTACATTCAAATTATCTGTGTCATAAAGTGCATCTTTGTAGACATTATATAGTTGAATCTTACTTTTTTATTCATTCTGATAAACTTTGTCTTCTAATTGGTATTCCATTAATATGTAATGTGATTAATGTGATTAGGTTTGTGCTATCATTGTATTATTTATTTTGTAAATGTTCACCTTTTCTAGCTCCTCCGTTTCTTCTTTCTGTGTTTATTAATGAAGATTATTTGAAGATTTTATAGAATTCCATTTACATTTTTATTGGCTTTTTAGGCATATTATTTCATATTGTTATATTGGTGATTTCTCTTGAGATTACAACATAGATTCTTAACTTTTATAGCCTACCTACAGTTAATATTACTTCACTCATTAAATTATAGAAAACTTGTTATCCAGTTAACTTACCCTGCCTTTTATGCTATAGCTAATATATAATATACTCACATATGTGTAAATATAAACACACACATATACATAATTTACATGTTATAGACAGTGTTACCATTTTCACTTTCAACAATCATATGTATTATAAAGAAATTAAAGCCTTGGGGAAGGAAAATAGTAGGTTTTAATATTTACTGAGATATTTATCATTTCCAATGCTTTTTATACCTTTCTGAAGATCTGAGGTAGCCTTTATTGTAGTTGAAGTTTTCTAGTGATGAGGTAAGTTAGTTTTCTTATATGTGAAAATGTCTTTATTTCACCTCTACTCCACAAATACATTTTTACTGGATGTAGAATAAAATGACTTAAAAAAATTTTTTTTTAATTTTAATTTGGCTTTTAAAAAATTCATTCCTTTGAAGATGCTCCATTTTATTCTTGCCTCCATCATGTATGACGAGAAGCTTGCTGTAATTGAATCACCTTTATACATAGTGTGTGATTTTTCTCATTTTCTGCTTTCTAGATTAGCTGTTTGGCTTTCAACAGTTTGACTATAATGTGTACATAGGCATGGCCTCATTTGTACTTATCCAGCTTAGGATTCATTAAGCAAGTTGAATCTACAAATCTATGTCTTTCATCAAGTTTAGGAAATTTTTTCAAGTATATATATTGCCCTATTCTCTTTTCTTCTTGAACTCCTAATACACATATGTCATTCTGTTAGTTATTATCTAACAAGTCTCTGAAGTTCTGTTCTTTTTTTAAAAATCTCTTTCTTTATTTTTTTTAGCCCGTACAATTTTTATTGATCTGTTTTCAAATTTACTGACTCTTTTCTCTGTTCTTTTTGCTGTTAAATCTGTAGAGTAAGCTTTTATTTGACATATTGTATTATTTCCAGTTCTATAATTTTTAATAATTTCTGTTTCTTTGCTGAGATTTCCTATATTTTATTCACTGAGAGCATATATACTTTTGTGTCATTGATATATTTATAATAGCTGCATTAACATGTTTGTCTACTAATTCCAACACATGGATCATCTTAGGTTGGTCTCACTTGATTACCTTTTCTCTTGAGAATGAGCCCTATTTTCCCCCATTTTCCTCATTCATTGTATGTCAGGTAATTTTGGATCATGCTGTAGACCTTTTAAGTGTTTCTATCTTAGCCATTAGTGTGATTGTGGAGAGTATGGATTCCTTTACACTTGACCAATGAGCAGTGTTTCTTCTGTTTTAGCAGTTAATTGACTTGGTTGGATACAAACTTTAACTTTATTTATTGGGCTGGAGCTCCAAGCTCAGCACAGATTTTTTTGTCTTCAGCTAGGAAGCTTTGAGTCTGCTCTGTGCTTGCATGTTTCAGGGGTTAGTCAGAGCTGCAGAAAGACAGAGCTTGAGGATACCCTCTTTAGCTCTTTCCTGCAAGATTCCCTTCCTCTCTCTCCAATGGCTGGACACCTGCTCAGTGCTCTTGTTCTCCAGATCAGAAAAACTACAGTTTTTCCACGAACACCTGCACTACTCCATGTGTACACAACACTGCACGTGCCTCCAGACACCAAGCAAAAAAACAGGAAACGTACACCAATATAACTGCCCTGCTTTAAGCATGAACTCCACAATAGACTATTCCTGCTTCTCTTTACTCTCCAGAACCATCCAGTAGCTGCTTTGGGTAATACTGTCCAAATTTTATTGTTGTTATCTACAGAGGGTTCAATCCAGCAGTCGCTTCCAAATCAACCATTACTGGCAGAGGGCTATTTCAGCGAAGTTTTAATTTGCATTTCTCTAATGAGTGGAGTTAAGCTTCTTTTTATATGCTTGTGTGAATGTTTTCCCTGTTAATTCTCTGTTTACAACTCTTGCCCATTTTTCTATTCTATGATGTTGGTCTTTCTCTTCTCTGTTTTAGGTGGTGTTTCTATATTAGTAATACTAATTCTTTTTTCTGAGCATCTCTGGGTGTGCAAGTGTGGACATTTCTTCTTAGGGTTTGGTTTAGCATTGGATATTTTTTCTTTTCTTTTTTTACTTTAAATGTATTTTATTACTTTTTCTTAATTTGTTACTAGTAGGATTATTTTTATTTTTTTAATCTTCAATTTTTATTTTAAGTTCAGGGCTACATGTACAGGATGTGCAGGTTTATTACATAGGTAAACTGCACAGATCAATGGTGGTTTGCTGCACAGATCAATCCATCACCAAGATATAAAGCCTAGTATCCGTTAGCTATTCTTCCTGATGCTCTCCCTTCGCACTCTTCCCCACCCCTGATGGGCCCCAGTGTGTTTCCACCCACCCCCTACCCATGTGTTCATGTGTTTTCATCATTCAGCTCCCACTTATAAGTGAGAACATGCAGTGTTTGGTTTTCTGTTCCTGTGTTAGTTTACTAAGAACAGCTTCCAGCTCCAACCATGTCCCTGCAAAGCGCATAGTCTATTTCCTTTCCATATCCGCATAGGAAGGAATAGTAATTCTTTGTGATATAAACTGCAAAAGAAAAAGTTCCATGTTGACATTTATCAATATTTTCTTATTCCATTAGGGTTTTATATTATAGTTAGGAAAGTTTTTCCTAATCCTAGATTATAGAATAATCCACCCAGGTTTTCTTCCAGCCCTCACGTGGTTTCACTTTCTTAAATTTAAATCTCTGATTTATTTGGAGTTTATACTTATGTTCAGTATAAGGAATGGAACAAGAGTTCTCTTTTTCATATGGATAACTTATTATCCCAACTTATTTTTAAAAATCCATCATTTCCCCCACTGAGCTGAGATGCAGCCATTTTTTTTCATTCTTAATTTCTATATACAATTTGGTTTATTACTGGATTTTCTATTCTGCCCTATGTGTCAGTATCTCTGTTTGTGCACCTGTGCTACACTGTTTTAATTATTGAAGTCATACTATAATTTAATATCTGGTAGAGTTATTCCTCTCCTCTGTTGTTCTTTTTTCACAAGTTTTAGGTGTTGGTTTTGCTTTCACTTTTGTTTCTTTCTATTCTTATTTATTCTTTCAAATAAGTTTCATAACCAACTTTGTAGCTCCACTAAAACAAAAACCTGATGGGATGTTTCTTGGAATAGCATGAGATGATCTTTGCTGCACTTTATATAATGCTGGCTTCTCATCTTCCTTGGGCTTTCTGTTTAAATCTCACTTCCGCAAATCAAGGCTTACAGAACTTATAGGAAACTCTAGCTCCAAAATTATTCAGCACTATAGTCTTCTCTCAAACTCAGTCTTCTCTGAGTGCAATACCCTAACCATTCACATCATATATTGTGGGAGTAGAAATGTGGTCAAGAGAAACAGCTCCACCTCTAATTAGCTGTGCAACCTTGGGCAACTGCTAAGCCTCAGACCTCTCATCTGTACAATGAGGGGTTTATACATGACTTGTAGATTTCAAACCCCATTCTTCAGAACCCTAGAGATGCTGTGATGGTTAATAAACTGAGTGTCAACTTGATTGGGTTGAAGGACACAAAGTATTGTTCCTGGGTGTGTCTGTGAGGGTGTTGCCAAAGGAGACTAACATTTGAGTCAGTGGACTAGGAAAGGCAGCTCCACCTTGAATCTGGGTGGGCGCCATCTAATCAGCAGCTAGCGTTGCTAGAATAAAAGCAGGCAGAAGAACTTGAAAAGACTATACTGGTTAAGCTCCTGGCCTACATCTTTCTCCCATGCTAGATGCTTTCTGCTCTCAAACATCAGAGTTCTTCAGCTTTGGGACTCAGGCTAGCTTCCTTGCTCCTCAGCTTGCAGATGGCCTATCGTGGGACCTCACTTTGTGATCGTGTGAGTCAATACTCCATAATAAATTTCCTTTGTATATACTTCTATCCTATTAGTTCTGTCCCTCTAGAGAACCCTAACTAATACAGATGCCTAGGAGCTGCCAAGGGCACCCCACCCCTGCACTATCCAGAGAATATGTTTTAGGAAATGCAGTTCCAAGACAGCTTTCATTTGAAAAAGGGTTTCACTACCATAGTCGATTCTGAAATGGCTACCGATTTTTTTCCCTTTCACACTGACTCTTAATTGGCCATGTGTCTATATCCATACCACCCTACACATATCCAATCTCGTCTGAATTGGCATGTGGCTCGCTTGGACAGGAGGACATTAGGAAACATGACACAGACACTTTATTTTTTTTTCTTTTTTTTTAAGAAAGGTAGAAAGAGAAAAAGAAAGGAAAAAAGAATGAAAGAAAGAAAGAGGAAGAAAAAGAGGGAGAGAGAATGAGAAACTTGCTCTATTGCCCAGGCTAGAATACAATCTAAAAATAGGTATTAAAGATCTCTTTTATGCCAATAATTATACTTAACAACGGAGACAGGAAGGAATAAGGGAAGAAAATAAGAAACAAACAGCCAACTAATATTTCGTTTAAATCTGTGAAATGCTATGCAATTGCTGAAAAGTGATTTACTTCTAATTATGTGGTCACTTTTAAAATAGGTGTAATATGATACTGAGAAAAATGTACATTTTGTGCATTTGGGGTGGAGAATTCTGTAAATATTTACTAGGTTTACTTGTTCCAGGTCTGAGTTCAAGTCATAGATGTCCTTGTTAATTTTCTATCTCGTTAATCTATCTAATGTTAAGAATGTAGCGTTAAAGTCTCCTGCTATTATTGTGCGGGAATCTAAGTCTCTTTGTAAGTCATTAAGAACTTATCTTATGTATCTGGGTGCTCCTGTATTGGGTGCATATATATTAGGATCATTAGCTCAAGTACTCAGAGATTTCATCACCACCAGGCCTGTTGTTTTTTTAAAGACGGGTTCTCACTCTGTTGACCAGACTGGAAGGCAGTGACA
>CAUYLG010045705.1:0-22098 GCA_963573385.1 Cacajao melanocephalus | reverse complement strand
GCCTGATTCTGTCAGTTCATCACACTCATTCTCTGTCAGGCCTTGTTCTCTTGCTTATGAGGAGCTGCGATCCCCTGTAGGAGGAGAGGCATTCTGATTTGAGGTGTTCTCAGCCTTTTTGCACTGGTTTCTTCCCATTTTTGTGGATTTATCCACCTGTCGTCTTTGTAATTGCCGACTTTCAGATTGGGTCTGAGTGGACGTCTGGTTTGTTGGTGATGAAGCTTTTTCTGTTTCTTAGTTTTCCTTCAGCGGACGCCCCTTCCCCACAGAGCTAGGCCTTTCCGGGTTCAGCTGTGCTTACTGTGAAACTCTCAGTCCTCAGCGCTTCCAATTGCTGTTCTCCTTGTGGGGATGGAACCAGCTGAGCCCGACTCAAAGGGCACTCAGTCCCGTATACTCTGCACAGAGAAGCGCCATGCCAGGGCGCCGGCAAAACAGCCACACCGGCCAAAAGAGTCGTGCTGGCGACCCGTGTGGCTCCTCTGCTGGGTATCGCCCAGTTTGTGGGCAACAGAAATTCGTCTGAAATTGTGGCATCCACTCGCTCTCTGCGCTTTCACTGGGAGCTACAATCTTGAGCCGCTGCTAATCAGTCATCTTGGATCTCTCTCCACCTGGTGATGAAGTTTTTTCTGTTTCTTAGTTTTCCTTTGGTGGACACCCCTTCTCCACAGAGCTGGACCTTGCCGGGTTTGGCTGTGCTTGCTGTGAAACTCTCAGTCCTCAGCGCTTCCAATTGCTGTTCTCCTTGTGGGGATGGGACCAGCCAAGCCCAACTCAAAGGGTACCCCATCCCATATACTCTGCACCGAGAAGCACTGTGCTGGGGCGCCGGCAAAACAGCCGTGCCGGCCAAAAGAGTCGCACTGGCGACCCATGTGGCTCCTCCGCCAGGAATCTCCTGGTCTGTGGGCAACAAAAATTCATCTGAAAGTGTGGCATCCACTCGCTCTCTGCGCTTTCACTGGGAGCTACACCCCTGAGCTGCTGCTAATTGGCCATCTTGGATCTCTCTCTCCATCTTTATATCTTGAATAATTTTTGCCTTAAAAACCTACTTTGCCTAATTATCAATAGAGTTATACCAGCTTTGTGTTTAATGTCAATATTTGTTTAAATATACACACATATTTACCCTTCCCACTGCTCTTCATTTCTTCCTGCATCTCCAAGCTTCTTTCTGGAATCATTTTCCTCTGCCTGAAAAATTCTCTTTAGTATTTTCTTTAAAGCAAATCAGCTGAAAATAAATTTTCATAGTTTTCATTTCTGTGGTAGCTTCTCTATTTTAACTTCCTTTTATACAGGTTTATTTAGAACTTTATTTTACATCTCATAAAATTCACCTATTTTAAGTGCACAATTAAATTATTTGTTTACGTTTATTCTTGAACACTATTTTCCTTTTCTTTCAGGCACGGTAACTATAACATCCCTTTGTTTCCTCACCTCCATTATTTCTACTGAGAAGTTAGCTGTAAGTCTTAGTATTAACGCTTGTAAAGTAGTATGTCCTTTTTATCCAGCTTTTGTTTTCAGCTGTTTTGTAATGATGGTCTTGACGAGGTTTTCTTTGTATTTAGCTTCTTTGAAGTTTTTAGGACTAGAATCTGTCCTTTGCTGTTTTTCATTAGTTTTGGTAAATTCTTAGCCATAATCTCTTCAAATATTACTTACGCTTTATTCTCTTTCTCTTTCCCCTCGGGAGAATCCAGTGATAATGTGTTAAGACTTTTTTTTTTTTACTGTATCTCCCATGTCTCTTACAAACTTTTCTGTATTTTCCATCTTTTTGCTCAATGCTTCACTCTGGATTTTTCTTTTGATCCATCTTCCAGTTTAGTAATTCTCTTTTCACTGTACTGATCTACTGTTAAGCCTACCCACTGCATTTGGTTATTACATGTTTCAGTTCCAAAATTTCCACTTGCTATATTTTAAAGTTTCTGGTTCCATACTGAAATTCTCCATCTTATCTTTTATTTTTTAAACTTATTAAAAATAAAGTCTGCTTGATACCTCTATTTTCTGGATCACTAGGGGTCTCTATTTTCTGTTGTTTCTTTTGTTTTCTTTTGTCTCATATCATATTGTCTTCTGATATTCCTGATTAGTTTTTGAGGATCAGACATTATTACTAAAAGTTTGAGACCTAGGATGATGATATAATTCTCCAGAAAGGACTCTGATTCAGGCAGCTGGTCAGAGGCATCAGCATGTTGATCAAATAAGAGATTAAAACAATTTAGAAACTGACTCTGCTGAAAAAGCAGGTGTTTTCCAATTTCACCTTAATTTCTAGGATATAGCTCTTCAAAGTTCCCAAAACCTGGAAGGTTTACTGGAAGTCCCTCTGTAGTTTCTGTACTCCAATTTTTGTTCCCTCCTAGTCTTAGGAGTTTTTAAAAAGAGTCTCTTTTAGTTTCAGTGACTTCTTTTGAAACTGGTAGATGCCTCTAAGGGAAATGAAGACCCAAATGCCAGCCTTATTTCTCTAGGTTTCCTTCTCTTTCCAGGTTTTGACCACATGATGCTTTACTGTCTTGGCCTTCTACTGCGCCTTCACACAGAGTTTCTAAACCTACTTTTTCAGTTGTTCTCAGCAATAGGGTTGATCTCAATTAGGCAGTCTACTACAACTGTATGTACAACCAAAGCCTAATTTTTTTGTTTTGTTGTTGTTTTTAATAAATTTATACCTTGCCTTGTTCAAAAAGGTACCAACGTGATTTAATAATCTAATGGATATAAAAAAAAGTTGTAGGCCGGGCACAGTGGCTCCCACCTGTAATCCTAGCACTTTGGGAGGCCAAGGCAGGTGGATCACCTGAAGTAAAGACTTCAAGAGCAGCCTGGTCAACATGGTGAAACCTCATCTCTACTAAAAATACAAAAATTAGCCAGGCCTGGTGGCAGGCACCTGTAATTCTAGCTACTCAGGAGGGTGAGGCAGGAGAACTGCTTGAACCCAAGAGGTGGAGGTTTCAGTAAGCCGAGATCATGTCATTGCACTGCAGCCTGAGCAACAGAGCAAAAACTCTGTCTCAAAAACAAAAAATTGTAAACAGCTTACTATTTAGTACAAATCAAAAACAGATACATATGTGGCACAAAGGTAGAATAGGAGAGTAATTTTTCTGTGGATGAGCATAAAATTTATCAAATAAGAATTTCCTGGAAGAATAATATCTGAACTGGGGTTTATTAGCTAAAAGATAAGGAGTTTGACAAGTAAACAATGAAAAGCCATGGTGGGCACGGGAAATAGCACATGCAACTTGGTATTTATGGATATGAATTTTAAAGCAGAGAGCAATAGCACAATAAAGATATATAAAAGCCAAATCAGGAATTCATGAATTTTTGCTTGCCAAAGAATTTGAACTTTATCTTGACGGGGGTGAGGAACCACTGAATAGAATTAACAAAAACAGAATTAATCATATTTATATTTTAGAATGATGAAGAATGGCATTCTTTTCCTTGGAATCATTTACTTTGAAAATAATGTCAGCCTGAAACTATCAATGGCCACTGTTGCTCCCACATAGAGAAAGCATAACTGAAAATGAAGCTAACACACAGGAAAGCACACCAAAAAGATGAGGTAAAGAAAAGCAAAATAATTCTTTGGTGTCTTACAGAAAGCCTTGCCTGAAATCAAGAACTGCTTCTTGGACTTGTAGTAAATTATCTTATTTGCTAGGGAAAAAAATGAAATGAGAAATAAGAAGGAAAGACTGCTCTGACAAGAGTAAAGCTAGAAAGAGAATGAACTAGACCCAAGAACATCCTACAAAACTTCTGTAGAGAGATGATGCATGGCAGTAAGAACGAATGTGAGAGGACTAATAGGACCTAGTGACAAACTGCATGTTAGAAGTTAGGATAAGTTCATGGGGATTCCTAAGGCATCCAAGCAAAATAAAAAATAGAGGAGACAGGTTTGGGGTAGGTTTTCTTTCATTTTTTAAAATGGGAGATAGAATATTAAAAAGATGCCTATGAAACATAACAAGAGAATTTAATAGGCTACTGGTAATATAGTTCTAGAGTCCCACAAAAACACAAGGGAGTCTTTAGCATACAGTTAATAAATAAAAACCCCAAACCGAAGAATAGAGTCTATCATTTTTGGAGAAGTTCTCAAAATAATAAGAGAAGAAGGCAAGGGATAAACCAGGGAAGACCACATTTAAAACGCGAAGTAGCTGGCCACAGTGACTCACGCCTGTAATCCCAGCACTTTGGGAGGCAGAGGTGGGTGGATCATGAGGTCAAGAGTTCAAGATCAGTCTGTCCAGCATGGTGAAACCTCGTCGCCACTAAAAATACAAAAATTAGCTGAGTGTCGGGGCGAGTGCCTGTAGTCCCAGCTACTCGGGAGGCTGAGGCAGAAGAATCACTTGAACCTGGGAGCAGAGGTTTCAGGGAGCTGAGATCGCACCACTGCACTCCAGCCTGGGCGACACAGTGAGACTTCATCTCATAAATAAATAAATACATAAAAGTAAAAAAATAAAAGGCAAACCAAGGCAGGGCATGGTGGTTCATGCCTGTAATCCCAACACTTTGGGAGGTAAGTGGATCCACCTGAGGTCAGGAGTTCAAGACCAGCCTGGCCAACATAGTAAAACCCCATCTCTACTAAAAATACAAAAATTAGTCAGGGGTGCTGGCAGGCACCTGTAATCCCAGCTACTCAGGAGGCAGAGGCAGGAGAATCACTTGAACCTACGAGGCAGAGGTTGCAGTGAGCAAAGATCACGCCATTGTACTCCAGCCTGGATGACAAGAGGAAAACTCCCATCTCAGAAAGAAAAAAAAAGCAAACCGAAATTATAAACATAAAACTGTAAAATAATACATTCTGTTATCTAAGTTTTATCACAATTAAAAAACAAAGGAAAAAGAAAGAAGGCAAGAAGACCACTTTGTTGTGCCATAAAATATAAATGTGCTGAACAGATGAGGACATGCTGATCATAAGCAGGAGCCATCTTGAGAGGGTCTTAACCTGACTAGGTTTGAGATATTCTGAATATCAAAATGAACAAGGCCAAGAATGGACGGAAATCTATGCTGGAGTCCATACTAGCACTAAAAAGGGAGAAAATTAAAATACAAAAATAAAAAATGAAGTGGAGAGGAAAGTTCTTTATAGAAGAATACTAACAGACATACAGGGAATAACAAATTGAAAAATCACTATCTTCTAATAAGCATAGCTGATTCAAGCAAAAATCATCAATGGACGTTAAAATATTAAATAAAGACTGTTTGCAAACAGAGTTTTAAAATATCACTCCAAGGGCTATTTGTTAATTACAAAGAAGAAAAGGTACATTTACAGTGAGCAAATCTAGTAATCATCAAAACCAAGTGACCAAATCACCAATTCTAACCACATCAAATTCTGTAACTAACATCACATGTCTCTGGAGAGCATACACTGAACAGGGCACGTTGCTATTTAATGTTCTTGTCAAAAATACTTAACCTGGCCAGGCATGGTGATTCATGCCTGTAACCTCAGCACTTTGAGAGGCCAAGGTAGGCAGATTACTTGAGGTCTGAAGTTCAAGACCAGCCTGGCCAACGTGATGAAACCCTGTCTCTACTGAAAATACAGAAAATTAGCCAGACATGGTAGTGCACACCTGTAATCCCAGCTACTCAGGAGGCTGAGGCAGGAGAATCACTTGAACTCAGGAGGCAGAGGTTGCAGTGAGCTGAGATCGAACAACTGCACTCCAGCCTGAGTGACAGAACAAGACCCTTTCTCAAAAAACAAAACCAAAACTTAATCTGAAGCTAATCAGCTAATCACATAAAGATATTGTGCAAAGCCAAATGGAAGGACAAAACAACTGGCCTGAACTCTTGAAAAACATCAATGTCATGAATGGCCAAAAAGAAAAAAAAAAAAGGTGGCACAACAGTTGTAAATGAAAGAACATTAAAATTATATGACTCTCAATGCAATGTGTGATTCCTGGCTGGAACTGACTTAGAAAAAAATAAATTATAAAGGACAACTGAGACAACTGGAGAAATGTAAATATAAACTGCATATTCAATAACAGCATGCTATCAATGTTAAAATTCTTGTGTTTTTGATAATTGTGGTTATGTAAGAGAGTGTACTTGTTTTTAGGAGATACTTGCTGACGTACTTTAGGATAAGTTGACATAATGTCTACAACTAACTCTTAAATGATTCAGAAAAAAAATGCATGTATGTACATCTATATATATTATACATAGAGAAAAGGAAATATGGTAAGATGTTTGCTGAATCTAGGTAAACAATATACTGGCATTCCTCATATCATGTATGTAACTTTTCTGAAGGTTTGAAATATTTCAAAATGAAGACTTAGAAAGAATAAAATACAGATGTGTATTACTGATAACAGAAAAATGTTCATAACATTAAGTGAGAAAATTTCCTTGTCTTTCAAACTATACATTTCTCTGCAACTCATACTGGTCTGACTAGAAAGATAGGAAGTTTAAGCAACAAGGATTTCCCTTCAGCCAAATTTCTTGAAAGAACCCTTGTTGCTTTAAATTTCTCACTTCCTATTCATGCCAATGTGAATTACAGTCTGGTGATAGGTCCAAGGTGGTCAGCAGTAAGGGATATATATATATATATATATATTTTTTTTTTTTTTCCCCCCCAGACGAAGTCTCACTGTGTCACCCAGGCTGGAGTGCAGTGGTGCAATCTTGGTTCACACTGCAACTTCCACTTCCCAAGTTCAAGCAATTCTCCCTGCCTTAAAATAAGAAGCCAGTGGGGGAAAAAGATGAAAGCTGGTTGGGTGCAGTGGCGCATCTATAATTCCATCTCTTCTGGAGGCTGACGTGGGAGGATTACTCGAGGCCTGGAATTCAAGACCAGCATGAGTAACATAGCAAGACATTGTCTCCGCAAAACATTAGTCAGGTATAGTAACACATGCCTGTAGTCCCAACTACCAGGGAGGCTGAGACAGAAGGCTCCCCTGAGCCCAGGAGTTCAAGGCTGCAGTAAGCTATGATCTCAGCATTGCATTTTAGCCTAGGCACAACAGATTGAGACCCTGTCTAAAAATAAATAAATAAATAAAGCTATAGTTGAGACAGAATATGTCCCTTTATGAGTCATAATCTCAGACACTATTTATTTTTTTGGCTTCCCCCCAGTAAAACTATATATAATAACCAAACCTGTTTTTTTTTTTTTTGAGACACAGTCTTGCTCTGTCACCCAGGCTGGAGTGCAGTGGCATGATCTCAGCTCACTGCAACTTCCGCCTCCTGGGTTCAAGCAATTCTCCTGCTTCAGCCTCCTGAGTAGCTGAGACTACAGGTACGTGAGATTGCGCCCGGCTAATTTTTGTATTTTTAGCAGAGACGGGGTTGCACCATATTGATCAGGCTGGTCTTGAACTCCTGACCTTGTGATCCGCCCGCCTCAGCCTCCCAAAGTGCTGGGATTCCAGGCGTGAGCCACCACACCCGGCCCACACCTATTTTTTTTACTCCAAATTACTACCAGTGGACTTCCTGTCTCAATTGTTCCCTCTCCTCGTCTTCAATACCTTAAAAAGTTCAATCACTTTTCCTGCTTTAATTACCCCTTCTTTACTAAATACTCCAAAATCTACATTTCTGGCCTTCTTATCATCTCCAGGATTTAGAGAGAGGATAAAAGACATTTTACATGAATAGACACCATGACATCAACTCAACATTTCCAAATCTCAAGGTCATTCTCTCCTAAGTTTTCCTTGCTAATGTCCCTACTACCTTCATAAGATTATGAACTGTTTCTTTAAAATCTCTTCCCAATCATGGTACTTTTTCATTCTCACATAAGTTGTTAATGAAATTTGAGAAAATAAAGGATATTCCTTTTGTTCAGCACTTCATTTCACCCTTGGATTAGTATAAATGGGTTTTTAATCAACTTCTGTCCTCCCCTATTCTGATCTAGGTGAATGCCTCACATATATAAACCTATTAAACCACTGTTTTGATCCACTTCCCTTTATAAAAACTGCAATTGTTCTTTATTCTAAACTCCTATGTAGCTTTCAAAACACTTTGCAATCTGGTCCCACCTCATCTACGCAAACAATCTTCAGAGTACTGTAGTGCTAACATTTAACTTGCAGAAATTCAATTATACTTGTTTAGCAATAATAATACACTTTTTAAATGGGCCAACAATGCCACTGCTATTCTACTCAATGAAGGTATACATTGATGTAATCAAACCCTAATGTTAATGCAGAGAAAGAAAACCCTAATGAAAGAATGAATACATTTCAATAATGTCCTGACCACTGCAAAAATGCCCAAACAAGTATAGTCTTACCATATCCTTTCATGTTCAAAAAACGCCGAAAAGCATAGAGAAATAACAACTAAAAGTAAAAAGAATTATCTTAAATATCGACTTCTGGCTGGCGCAGTGGCTAACACCTGTAATCCCTGCATTTTGGGAGGCCAAGTCAGGTGTATTACTTGAGGTCAGGAGTTCGAGACTAGCCTGGCCAACATGGTGAAACCCCATCTCTACTAAAAAATACAAAAATTAGCTGGGCGCTGTAGCAAGTACCTGTAATCTCAGCTACTCAGGAGGCTGAGGCAGGAGAATTACTTGAACCCCGGGGGTGGAGCCTGCAATGAGCTAAGATCCTACCACTGCACTCCAGCCTGGGCGACATAATAAGACTCCATCTCAAAAATAAATAAATAATAAAATAAATTAATAAATAATAAATTAATTTTTAAAAATCAGCTTCTAAAGAGAAAGAAGACCCACTCAATTAGAATCTTCATAGATATGCTCAAGTACTTCAATACTTTATTTTATAAATATGATCCTGCTACATTACTAAATATTTGATAAATTTAAATGTGTGTTTTTTTTTTTAAAGACGGAATTTCACTCTTGTTGCCCAGGCTAGACTGGAGTGCAATGGCTTAATCTCGGCTCACTGCAACCTCCACCTCCCAGGTTCAAGTGATTCCCCTGCCTCATCCTGCTGAGTAGCTGGGATTACAAGCACCCACCACCACACCCAGCTAGTTTTTTGTATTTTTAGTAGAGAGGGGTTTCACCATGTTGGCTAGGCTGGTCTCAAATTCCTGCCCTCAGGTGACCCACTTGCCTTGGCCTCACAAAGTACTGGGATTATAGGTATGAACCACGGCGCCCAGCCTTAGATGCATATTAAGGTGTAAGGCTATGCATAAAGTGATATGTATTTTACTGATGATTTAAGAGAATTAGGAATATTTTGATCATTCTCAATTTTCAACTTAATAGGACTCTAAATCCTATTCCCAAATAATATTTAACTCTATCAGAGAATTCACATATTTAGCTCTCATTAGAGCAATCAATGTCAAGAAACCTTTTGTTATTCAGGAGCCAATTTAGAAAAAAAGTTGTAAACTCTGTATTTTTTTCATAAATTATATCAACAGGCTATTAATAAATACATTTGTGCTTACATATTACTGCATTCCATCAATGAAGGAGTGACTAGAAACTTCATAGATTATATTGTGATTACTGGCCATAACTCTTTTTTTTTCTTTTTTTCACTATTGGCCGTAATTCTATCTTTGATAAAGACACTTCAGAAACTCATTTGTTTTCCAGTTATTGACTTTATAAGTTTTTAATTCTGAATTCTGGGTCACAAAAAGTACTCTTCAATCCACTTTCTTTGAAACACAAGATTTTCTTCAGCCACTGTTCTTCAATATTTAAGAGGCAGTCTACCCACTTAGAGTACTCCGTACTACATTGCCCTCAACCTCTCTTTTTTACTGTTCCCCTTCATAAATCAAGCCCACGAGCTACCTTCCCTAGCTAGACTACTTATTCTGTTTTGATTTTGTACATATATCCAAGCATTGCCTAAAAGTCAAGGCAAAGCTCTTGCATGCATCAAGGAGAGGAACTTTGGAAAGAATGTATAAAAGAAAAAATTTTTTAATCGCTATCTTAGAAGTAAGAAAAAGGGAAAGACTGCCACAGAAATCTGAGCAAAGAAACCAGCCAGTCTCAGAAAAAGGGCAAGAAAGAAGTAGCCAGCCAGTTGTTTGGGGCTAACTAGCTCACTCCTCAAACCAAATATACAAAAGAGGTCTCTCATCCCAGCTTAAAAAAGAGGTGAATCATAAAGAATCTGGGGACTGGAAACTCCATCACTCCTCAACACTGTTCACAAATTGCCTATCACTATGCTTAGCACCTAACAGCTACTCAAAGATGAATGAATGAGTGAACAAATGGGATAGACACTGTAGTCAAGGAGAATGTGTTCCAATGGAAGTCATCTTCTGTGTCCTTATTTTATTTTTATTTTTGGTCAGGAATACTCAGCATAACAGTGGGTCCTAGAGCAGATGTTTTATAATACAGAATATTCATTACTTAGGACCTAGTTTTAAGTTCTAGCCTTCTCTAGGATACTTCCCTTGATTATGTCAACCTAAAAACTCTCAAAGTCCTTTCATCCAGCTATTTTTAAATAACTTTGTTTTATTTTGAAATATCTTGTATAAAACCTATGTGTACAGTATATAAAAATTAATACAATGAACACCACATGCTACTACCATCTATGTTAATAGGACACTGCCAGTATCCTAGAAGTCCCTTGTTTGCCTCTGCCCAATTTCATTCCCCTCCTTCTCTCCAGAAAAACCATTATATTGACCTTAGCAAAGACCAATTTCCTAACTGTTCTTTCATTTATTACCTTAGAAAGTTTCCCTATACAATATAATTCATTTCCCCGTTTTGGGACTGTAGATTAATAAAATCATATTTTCTTCATATATTCTATGGCTAACATCCACCAAACTTATAAAACTTCTTTACTTTGGAATTTCTCTAACATACACAAAAATTGAAAAGTCCTATATGCACATCACATAGTTTCAACAACTATCACCATTTTACCACTCTTGTTTGATCTATATTGGCATTGTTTTTCAAATTATCTTCATTTCTGTACCAATTATTTCACTGCTAAATACCACACCATTGTATACAAAACACACATTATACCATTTTAGATATAATGAGGCTATTAGATTTAACAATATGTATGTGTCTCATAGGGTACACATTCAAAAGTTTCTCAACAAAAGACACACACATATGTATACATATACACATAACTAGGAATGGAAATGATGCCTGTTAGAAATATGCATGTATACATACGTACATGTGGAAATGGAACTGATACTTCTTAGGATACATAAACAATCAACTTTAATAAGTAATACTAAAGTTGGTTGAAACAACTTAATGAAACATCAACAGTGACGTGTGAATTCATGTTGCACTACTTCTTTACCAAGACTTAATATTGTCAGACTTTTTAATTTTATTATGTAATTGGTATGGTCTTCTGCTTCTGGCTATGATGGAGTAACCAATACCAATCTGTGCCTCCTAATGTAAATAAACATAAAACTGATATCAACATGAAACAACTATTTTTAGGGACTGAACAAAGCAAGGTAAGACTGTGATCTCTGAGAGAAGAGTTCACAAGATGGGCTCCACAATCACCCCAGCTCTCTTTCTGGGTACAATTTCCTAACCATAGCACAGCAAGCTTCAGCCCAAGCAAAGTGTAACTGTCCTGCTGAGCCGAGAAGTTAGTGCTTTAGAGTTCAGGACAGCTGAAGCAGTGGAACCTGTGGAATAGAGCACTGGAGAGAATCTATGAAGGGAAGGAGGGGGCAATAAGTCCATGTGAGGGTCAGGCTGCTGTGTGTCCTTAGCTGGAGGCAGAGCACATATGTTCAGTATAAGACTACCTAAGACATATCCCAAATATGGATAGCTAAACAGATATAATAAAGGTCCAGTAGTGCTGGGGGATGGTGAGCACACAAGCCCAGTTAAGAATGAATACCCTTTGTAAACCACTCATTAACACTCTGGACATTCATCTGAGATACAGCTTAGAAATGAAGCCACGCTACAAAATAAGGTCCACACTGGAGTCTAGAGACTAAGACCTACTCTAGACTCACTAGCAAAGCCTAATATAAAACCTGATAAGATCTAGAAGAGACATAGAATTTGGAGGTTAAGTTCTGTCAAGTTAAAGAGGGCTTTCCACAGATCTAACCTAACAAAGAGTAAAATAAACCTACACAATTCCAAGTGTAGCCTACAACATCCAATAGAACCAAAAAAACTCAACATCCTTCAGAGCAAGATGACATCTATAATCTTTACAGCATAATATCTATAATGCCCAGTATAAAATTTTAAAAATCACTAGCAGTGAAAATAAATAGGAAAATGTAAGCCATAGTCAAGGTAAAAAAGTAGTCAGTAAATTGCTGAAATGTTACTGTAAGATCACTCAAACATCAGATTTTAAGACAAGGACTTCAAAGCAACTATTATAAGTACGTTTGAAGAAACAGAAGAAAAACATGGTCTTTTTTTTTTTTTTTGACGGAGTCTCGCTCTGTTGCCAGACTGGAGTGCAGTGCCGTGATCTCGGCTCACTGCAACCTCTGCCTCCTGGGTTCAAGTGATTCCCCTGCCTCAGTCTCCCGAGTAGCTGGGACTACGGACACAACACATGCCACCATGCCCAGCTAATTTTTTGTATTTTAGTAGAGATGTGGTTTCACCATGTTGGCCAAGATGGTCTCAGTCTCTGATCTGCTCACCTTGGCCTCCCAAAGTGCTGGGATTACAGGCATGAGCCACGGCACCCGGCCAAAACATGGTCTTAATAAGTAAATGGATAGGAAATTACAGCAAAAAAAATGCAAACCATAAAAAATAGAAATTCCAGAGCTGAAAAATTTACACTTGGATGGGCCTAAAAACAGAATGAAAATGGTAGACAAAAATTAGTGAGGTTTAAGGCAGACTGATAAACGTAGTCTAATTTATAGAACATAAATATTTCAGAAGACAGAAAGAGCCAGGCATGGTGGCTCACGCCTGAAATCCCAGCTACTTGGGAGGCTGATGTGGGAAGATCACTTGAGCCCAGGAGTTCACAAGTCTTGGTAATATCTCAAAGAAACAAAACAAAACAAAAAAGCAGAAAAAACCTAATGGACCTGTGAAATATTATCAAATGGTATACAATACACATATAAGTGAAATCCCAAAGTAAAAAATGAGTAAGGAACAGAAAAAATATTTGAAAAATGACTGAAATGTCCTGAATTTGATGAAAAACATCAAATTACTAATTCAAAAGTTTCAGTTAATACCAAATTGGATACATTCAAAGAAAACCTAACCAAGACACATCATAAAACTGCTAAAAATCAATGGTAAAATAAAAATCTTGAAAGCCAGAGGGGAAAACAACACATTACACACAAGGGAACAAGAATATAAATAATGGCTGACTTCTGTAGTTCTCAACTGGGTTTGGATTTTTGTCCACACCCCCATCATACATTTTTGATTGTCATGGGATTAGGGTGGGAGAATGCTACTGGAATCTTGTGGGTAGAGATTAGAGATAACGCTAACCATCATATGATGTATAAGACAGCTTCTACAACAAAGAATCATCTAGTTCGAAATGTTAATAGTACTGAGGTTGAGGAACCTGTACTACATGCTTCGAATCCTATCCAGTCTCATATTTTCAGGAACTTAGACCCATTATCTACTCTCACCTGTATCTTTAGTTCTCTCTTTCCATTGGACCATTCCCATCACCATGTAAATGTTCTAGTACTTTTAATTGTTTAAAAGCATATTAATACACACACACATTGTGCCTTATCTATGTTCAGATACTGTCATTTCTCCAATGCCTATACCAAGTTTCAATATTTAAGTGCAATATACTCATATACATTTGAATGTGTTATACTCCTATTTCTGCTTATGAACTCATTCACACTCTCCTCCACCACTGTTCCACTGAGATAACCCAGCAAATTTCTTCTCTCTTGTTTATCAAGAGGCTCAAAACTAAACTCAGTGGTCAATTATGATAGTTCTTTTCTGCCTAGATTCTCCAGTTTAATTAGCTCCACTCCAATTATTTAGAGATTGCATTTTCAATTGTCAGTTATGTTCACTACCAAATTCCCAGCTCCCAACATTGTTTGGCACACAGCAGACACTCAAATATATGTTAATGAAATGAATCCCTGGCGAGTCAATTTATTATAAGGCTACCATATTTGAAATATAGGACTAACTTGTGCAAGGGGTTATGGCTAGAATTTACACAATGAGGCAAAATCTGAAATCAGGCCTCTTTTTTATTTTTTATTTTTTTGAGGCAAAGTCTTGCTCTATCGCCAGGCTCTAGTGCAGTGGCGTGATCTCAGCTCACTGCAACCTCTGCCCCTCAGGTTCAAGTGATTCCCCTGCCTCAGCCTCCCGAGCAGCTGGGACAACAGGCATGCACCACCATGCCCAGTTGATTTTTGTATTTTTAGTAGAGGCGGGATTTCACCATGTTGGCCAGGATGGTCTCCATCTCTTGACCTCATGATCCACCTGCCTCGGCCTCCCAAGTGCTGGGATTACAGGCGTGGGCTATCACACCCAGCCTCTGAAATCACGTCTCTTGATTCACTTGACTCTCTGGCAGAAAGAACTTTAGTTCAAAACCATTTCTAAAGAGAGAGTGACTACAGTTAACTTGAGAGCTCATCTTGTCCATGAAAGGAAAGTAATCTGAGAAGTCTTTCAGAGTAAGGTGCTAGGAAGAGTGTAAAAGAATTCTGCATTTTGAAATATACAACATAAGAGGACTAATAATGGAACTGTGGCACCTGGGAAGAACACCACAGACTGTATTTGATGGCACAGTTTCTATATAAAGCCTGCCTAAACTTCCACATTCCTTAAATTCCTGGTCTTCCCTCTATTTGTTTCATTGTTCCTGGTCCCACATAACCATCTGGTCTTTGTTCTTTCTTCACATATGAAGAAAGTTTTTTACAGTTTTCAAAATTCTTTACAACCCCACAAGGTAGACAGGACAAGAATGATCCCCGCCTGAGATTCACAGAAGTTAGGTTTTGGTCCAGAACTGCACTACCAATGGAACTTGCACACAGTTGACTGCTGGTCAAGAACAGGCTTTGCCAGACAGGTTCTCAACTTGGTGTACTTCTCTAATGAGGAGAAAAGGATCCGCACAAGTGGTAGTAAGGAGACAGGAGGTTTACATGATTCTCCTCTTGACAAGTCAGTATGAAGCTATTGTTTCTGTCCAGCAGCCATCTCCTGGTAAATGTATATAGCATTTCCACCTTTATACCAAATACTCTGCCACAACTGAAGTTCCTTTCACTATCTGAAATAAATACAGGTAAGGACTTGCCTCATTTGTAAGGCGGATGCTGCAAAGACAGTGAAGTTATCGGCAAAGTCAGTGAATGAGACCCATCCAGTCTTCTAGGGCTCAAGGACCTCAAAAATTCCATAATGCTGTCTGGTAGAGGCAGAAGAAGCCACTAAGGTGGGCTCTCTTGTTGAGAGTGTAACTTCTCAGTAACGTGCTTGCTGATGGTCTCAATCACCTATCAACTGGAAATGTTCTCTCGAACACCACAAAACCAAGTGCATCCAAGAAACACTGGGAACTGATATTTAGGCCACCAGTGAAGAGTGTAAGTTCACCTGATGATATTATAAGTAGTACTGGACAAAACTGGTATATTTCACAACTGTAAATGCAATGAGCCTAAAGATGAGATTAAGTGACTGGCAGATATGATTCAGAAATTTCAAATTTGAAGGTTCTTCCTAAATTGCTGGAGATAAACACATTACCCTATTTGAGTTTCTACACAAGCAACTTGGGCAAAGGACAGAACACTGAGCAACTTGTTTTAATGGTTTCTTTCTCTTATTAGACACAAATTAAATATTTCTAGTTAGGGGAAGGTATCATGAGATAGTGGACCAGAAAATTCCTGAGCTCATGAGCCCAGACGCTAGCCAATTATACCAGAAATAAGATGTAAAGGCCTACCAGCACATTTTTGGGATGGACATCTGATCTCTACATCCTATGTTAACAAAGCCTTCAATACTATACAAATGTATACCACTCAAGCAGACCACTGGAAAGGAAGATAAATAGCTGGACACAAAAAACCAGAGACAACTGGCCAGGCACAGTGTCTCACGCCTGTAAATCCCAGCACTTTGGAAGGCCGAGTTGAGCAGATCACGAGGTCAGGAGTTTGAGACCAGCCTGGCCAAGATGGTGAAACCCTGTCTACTAAAATTACAAAAATTAGCCGGGCGCGGTGGTGAGTACTTGTAATCCCAGCTACTCATGAGGCTGAGGCAGAAGAATGACTTGAACCTGGGAGACGGAGGTTGCAGTGAGCTGAAATCATGCCTGAGTAACAGAGGAAGACTCCGTCTCAATGAAAAAAAAAAAAACAACAGAGACAACCAACCTACCTTGACTTTAGACCAAGGAACAACAACGTGACAGCTTCAAGAAGTAAATAAATCAGCTTTGGCTTGCCTCTTTATGTACTCCCCAACCTCCTTCAATTCTAGCCTTTTAGTATTGTTATGAAATATGTCTCATAGAAGAATGCATAAAACATACATGTACAACTTATAACTTATTCATTTAACAACTACCAGAAACACAACTGTTAGTATTTTAGTCACTTCTGAGTATCCTATACCTCCCCACAGCCCGCACGATGAACACACAAATCCTGACTTATGTAATAATTATTCCAGGTTTTCCTTTATGCAACAATCTACATACGTATGTGTACCTAAAAAAATACATGTTTCATTTGACCTGTTCTTGAGCTTTATGGAGTCATATTGTATATGAAACCTCAATTCTTTCATTCAGCATTGTTTTCTAAATGTATTCATAAAGATGTGTATGGCAATCATTTTTTTCACTACTATTTAGCTACTTTTCACTACTATAATGATGACAGAGTCAAGTACTGATAGATACTTTGAATATTTCCAATTTGTGACTATAATGAATTATTCTGCTATATTATTACATATTGCTCCTGGTGAACACATGTAAATTCTTCTAGGGTAGTGCCATCCAATACAAACACAATGTAATCTTAAATTTTCCATAACTACAAAAAATATACAAAGGTACATTTTAAATATTTCATCTATTTCAACATGCAATAATTATTATAATTTGAGATATTTTTATATTCCTTTTTGTTACTAAGTCTTCCAAATCCAGTATTTTACATTTAAAACACATTCTATTTTGACCAGCCACATTTCAAGGGCTCAATAACTACATGTGGTTAAAGTCTACTATATTTAAACAATGCAACTCGAGAATATATTCTTGAGTGGAAATGGTGGATCATATCATATGGTTTACCATTTTTTATTCCCACAGATTGAGGTTCTTGCTCCAAAACTCTACTTACCATCGGATGTCTTAACACTGCTAATGTAAGTTTTATGAACTATTTCATTGAAATATTAATTTTCATCTTCTTGACTAATAATGTTGAACATCCTTTCATGTTCTCAATCATTTAGACTTCTTTTGTAAAAAGACTGTTCGTGTCTTATAAGCAGTATATTAAATCTTTCTGGTTTTTTTTTGAGACAGAGTCTCACTCTGTCACCCAGGCTGGAGTACAATGGCACAACCTTATATGGAATCTTTTTTAACAGTTACAGTATTTAGTAAATCTATTTTATAAATTCTTTTCTTCTTTTTGAGATGATCTATCTCTATATTGCCAAGGCTGAAGTGCAGTGGCCATTCAGAAGTGCGATCATCACACACTATAGCATTGAACTTTTGAACTCAAGGGATCCTTCTGCCTTAGCTTCTAGAATATCTGGGACTACAGGTGCATAATAGCACCATGCCTGACTTACAGACAGTCTTTAATGCCCAGACTGTTACTGATTTGGGGACTTCTTATGGTTCTTTAAAAAACTGATACACATATATAAGTTGTACATGCTTCTGGCATACATGTGCCATGTTGATACCTGTATACAATGTGTAATGATCACGTCAGGGTAATGGGGATATCAATCACCTTAAATATTTTTCTTTATTTTTCCTTTTCTTTTTTATTCAAGTGATCACAATCTTTCTTCAATTAGTTAATGTGAATTTCCTTTACTAATTTTTCTAACGTATAATTAACTCATATTATTGAAATGAACACAACTTGGTTATCTATTTTTTTAAGAACTGCTAATTTTAGTTTGCTAAAAGATTGTTTAGACTTTTTTCTTTTTTTTGAGATAGAGTCTCACTCTGTTGCCCAGGCTGCCGTGCTGTGGTGTGATCTCAGCTCACTGCAATCTCCATCTCCCGGGTTCAAGCGATTCTTGTGCCTCAGCCTCCTGAGTAGCTGAGACTACAGGTACCTGCCACCATGCCCAGCTAATTTTGTATTTTTAGGAGAGATGGGGTTTCACCATGTTGGTCAGGTGGGTCTTGAACTCCTGACCTCAGGTAATCCACCTGCCTTGGCCTCCTAAAGGGCTGAGATTACAGGCATGAGCTATCATGCCCGGCTATTTAGCCTTTTTATATCTAGGTAATGTCTGACTCTCACTCATGTTCTCATGAATTCTAATTTCTTATTACAGTTCAGGTACCAAAGATATGTTCTTATAAGTACTTTCCCCCACCACTACTCTTTCCACAAATATCTGATATTATTATTAGCTCTATTCCCTAAAAATACCTGTGCATTCCTGAAATTATTCATTCCAATTATAAAAAGACATGTTAATAACATATCTATATTTGAAGTTATTATAGAAGATGTTTTAAATTGTCGTAGCACTGTCTAGACTCTTTTCCACTCAATTTTAAAGTTACATACATTTCTAGACATCTGTCTTTATATAAATGTTGAAATTTATTGTCTAAAATTACATTTTAAAATTTCTGTATGATCTGTAACTATATCCCCCATTTCATTCCATGTAAAATATCTACTTTTCTTTTTTGTTATCATAAGCTTAATTCTAGCCTTTTTGAAAAATTAAGTCCTGATATGATTAATCCTCTATTGTATGTTAGATGTAATTAATTAAATTCTGCTACTTATTTCCTTTCAAATTTTTATGGGGGTTTATATTGCTAATTCTTTTTCTAACTTCTTGAAATTAATGCTATAGCAGATTCTGTTATTGTTCAATCCTCATATTCCCCAGAAGAGAAGATTATGTATATTCACCACTGTCACCTTTTTAAGAATATATATTCCAAAATTAGCCAGGTGTGGTGATGCATGCCTGTAGTCCCAGCTACTCAGGAGGCTGAAGCACAAGAATCACTAGAGCCCAGGAAGTGGTTGTAATGAGCTGAGATCATGCCACTGCACTCCATCCTGGGTGACAGAGCAAAACTGTCACCCCCACCCAAGAAAAAATCACACACACACACACAAACACACACACACGTGTGTATATATATAATGTGTATGTGTGTGTGTGTGTATGTGTGTATATATACATATATATATATATTTTCCCCATCCAAATACAAACAAATAGTAAATGTTTGAGGTGATGGGTATATAAATTACCCTAATTTCATCATTACACATCATATGCATGTATCAAAATAACGTACATATCCCATAAATATATATAATTATTATGTATCACTAAAAAATAAATTCCAAATGGAAGGAAAGAATATATGTTCCCCAGCCTATAGGCTTGGCCATATAATTTAGTAAATGGAATATTAAAAATGCATATAAAGCACATATAAGCAGCAACTTCAAATATAACTGTAACTAAGATATGGCTCTGCCTCTTGTTTTTCCCCTCTGCTACATGAATGAAGCATGCACTGTATAGGAACTGCTGTTTTGGAATTAATCCCCACATGAGAAGACAATTGGAGATGAACCAAACATACAGAGCAAGAGCTAACCCAGAGCCAATGTCAGATAACATCAATGAAAAGCTTTTGCTTTGTCTTTGGGAGTTGGGGGAGTTGTTTTTTTTTTAATAAAGCCAAGATAACATTGGTAACTGGCCTATTAATTTCAAGTGTTTTTCCTAATATTTGCAATTAAGCCTATTCCTTTAGCTACACCATTTAACTTCAGTTATCATTCAATTCATATTTTCTAATTTCCACTAATTTCTTCTTCGAATGCTGAGTTATTTAAAAAACATATCACTGTTTTCAGGAACATGGGAATTTATTACATTCACTTTTATTATTATTAATCACTAGCTTGACCAGGTACGGTGTGGTATACCTATAATCCCAACACTTTGGGAGGCCAAGCCCATAGAATCTCTTGAGGCCAGGAGTTCAAGACCAGCCTAGCAGCATAGTGAGATCTCATTTCTACAAAAATATTTAAAAACTGACAAATAAAGGAGAGGATCCAAGATGGCTGAATAGGAACAGCTCTGGCAAGCAGTTTCCGGGGAAAACGCAGAATGTGAGTGATCGCCACGTTTCCAAATGAATTTTTACTGCCCACGGACCAGGAGATTCCCGGGCGGAGAAGCACCACAAGTCTCCAGCACAGCTGTTTCAGCCAGCACACCAGGTCTCAGCAAAAAAACTCACACAAATCTGGGCGCGGTTTAAACTGGTGACTAGAACGCCTGGGAGACAGTCGCCCGTCCAACTGAAGAAAAAGGAAGCTGAAACAGGGAGCGAGGTGATCTGCTTGGCTGGTCCCACCCCCACAAAGACCAGCAATCTGAAACGCTCTGGGTTGAGAGTTTCACAGCAAGCACAGCTGGACCTGGGACGGTCCAGCTCTGTGGGGGGAAGGGCGTCCACCATTACTGAGGCAGTCCACCATTAGTGAGGCAGTCTGTCATTACCAAGGCAATCTGCCATTACGAGGCAGTCTGCCATTACTGAGGCAATCTGCTATTACCAAGGTAGTTCACCATTACAGAGATACTCCGCCATTACTGAGGCAGACCGCCATTACCAAGGCAGTTCTAATTATACCCCTATAAAAAAAAACACAAGGAAGTTCACACAGCAGCTGGGCAGAGCCCACAGCAGCTCAGCAACACCTCTGCTGGCAGACTATGATTAGGCTACCTCCTCACTGGGCAAGTCATCTCTGAAAAAATGCAGCAGAGTGACAGGAACTTATAAATAAAGCCCCACCTTCACAGGACAGAGCACCTGGGAAAAAAAGGCGGTTATGAGTTCCGCTGCAGCAGACTGAAATGTACCTGCCCAGCAGCTCTGAACAGAACTGCGGAGCTCACAGCTCAGCACTTGAGCTTCTATAAGGGACAGACTGTCTCCTCAACCAGCTCCCAGACCCCCGTATATTCAAAGACACACCTCATAAAGGAGAGCTCAGACTGACAGCTGGTGGGTATCCTTCTGGGACAAAGATAACAGAAGAAGAAATTGGCAGCAACCCTTACTCTTCTGCAGACACTGCAGGTGATCCTCAGACAAGCAGGGTCTGGAATGGACCTCCAGCAGTCCTATAGCAGGGGGTTCTGACTATTAGAAGGAAAACCAAGAAACAGAAAGAAATAACTTCATCAGCAACAAAAAGGATGTTCACTCAGAGACCCCATCTGAAAGTCACCAACCACAAAGACCACAGGTAGATAAATCCACAATGATGGGAGGAAACCAGCACAAAAAGGATGAAAACATGTAAAACCAGAACGACTCTCCTCCCGCAAGGGATCACAACTCCTCACCAGCAAGGGCACAAGGCTAGATGGAGAATGAGTGTGATGAATTGACAGAAACAGGCTTCAGAAGATGGATAATAACAAACTTCTCTGAGCTAAAAGATCACGTTCTAACCCAATGCAAAGAAACTAAGAACCTTGGAAAAAGGTTTGACAAAACACTAATGAGAATAGAGAGGAACATAAATGAACTGATGGAGCTGAAAACCACAACACAAGAACCTCATGAAGCATACAAAAGTTTCAATAGCCCAATCGACCAAGCAGAAGAAAGGATATCAGAGATTGAAGATCAACTCAATGAAATAAAATGAGAAGGCAAGATTAGAGAAAAAAGAGTAAAAAGAAATGAACAAAGCCTCCAAGAAATATGGGATTATGTGAAAAGACCTAATCTA